>JAOTQY010000051.1:10267-23566 GCA_026413445.1 Dolichallabes microphthalmus
TATGATTAAATTAGCATGTTTGTTTTGGCGTCGGTCCAGATGTAACCGTATTTGGGTCCGGATGCGGACCGGAGTCCACCTATTGAGTACCCCGGGTATAGAGATAGCCCTGACCTTATACCCAATGAGCACTTTTTGGGATAAACTGGAATCTTGACCTTCTCGCCCAACACCAGTACCTGGTTTTCCTAATACTGTACTTCTGTGATTGAATAGGTAAATGCCCACAGCCATGTTGTATAATCTAGCGAAAATCCTTCCCAGAACAATAGAAGATTTAAACTCCGCCCCCCACCAAGAAAAACAAAACAAAAAACAACCGGGATGACAATCTTTTGACCATATACTGTATGGATAAGAGCAATAATTGGGTGAGCTGTTTGGGAGGGTCAGGACTGATGTCCGAGTGTTCAAAGAATATGAATGAGACTGAAGGCTAAAATATACAGACACGGCACGAAGGCAGACTCCAATGTTTTTTTTTTCTTTCTTTTAAAAATGTGATACAGTAAGTGGGTCATCCATCAACATGCAAACTGCACACCCACACACTGGGGGCAACATTCAAACCACTAACCTTTGAGGTGCTACAGTAACTGTATGCCACTGTGCCACCCAAATGAGTTAACCTTGATAAATGACTTGCAAGGTCACGCAATCTTTAACTCCACAGGTACGCTACTAGCAGTCAGGGCTCGCAGGAATAATTTGCTAAAAAGGGTTCTTTGAAGGTTCACTGGAAAAAAGGTAAGAGCAATTATCCTTAGGAAAAAAACAAACTCAACAGATAAACTGAAATTGATGGAGACAGAGGGCTTCATTTATCAGTCCTCATACATTCATAATTAACAATTACATTACATATAATCAGTCACAATAACAATCCAAATGTCTTCAAAACAGAATTGATTTGCATTTAGAGATACCAAAAAAAAACTCTAGGAAAAAAATAAAGTTTCATGACTAAACAATGGAAATATCATACACTAAGTGTAAATACACTAAATGCTGCTCGACCAGTGCACCTCCTACCATAGGCACGGCTTAACACTGGCTTCTTTTGTAGGGTGTCATTACTTGTGTTGATATGAATGGCTCGCCCTATTTGTTTTAAACTATGCATGTTTTCAAAGGCCTTTTTTCACGTCAGTAATATGAGATGACTGCATACGATAAAATACTCATCAAACTTACACATTTAACTAAAATAAAGAAGCAATTCAAATTTACACAGAAAATTGTGGTAGCTCATTACCAACATGATTAGAAGCCGACCACTAGATTTAATCATTGAGCATCATTATACGCTTTATTAGGAGCACCTGATAATGTTGGAGGTTAAGGGTCCAACAATGGAAATTTGATGGTCAAGGGGTTTGAACCTGGGACCTTCTAAACTGTAGTCCACTGCCTTAACCACTGACCCTAATTATCTACTGAGTCAATCTTGGGGCAGTGGCGCAGCACATAAACTTGTACAAAGGTAAGCCTGATAAACTCATATCAGACTGTGGGACCATATGATGATTGTTGGCACCAGACAGGTTGTTCTAGTATTTCTATGTCTAGCTCCACTTCTGTCAGCCAAAAACAGGAAGCTGAAATTGGCACATGCTCACCAAAACTGCATAACTGAAGCCTGGTCTAATAAGTGTCACACACAGAGGTAGGGTCAGAATTAGGCATCAACAGCATGAATATATGATCCCAACCTGCCTTGAGTCAACATTCTGTATGATGGTGTACGCATGGCACACACACAACACACTCATTCACACACTGTAGGAAATTTGCGAACACCTCAATTGGCCTGTCTTTGGACTGTGGGAGGAAACCCATCTATCACACGTAGAACATGCAAACTCCAAGCATACAAAGCTAAGGCGGGAATTGAACCATCGATCCTGGAGATGCAAATCCGCAGTGCTAATGACTAAAACACTGTCACCACTTTCGGAGCGTTTTTAATAATTACTTGAATATCGAAGACTATTTGAGTATCATTGCTGACCACGTGCTTCCCTTCATGACCTGATGGCTTTATATATTTATTTGCATGCTGTTGGGCTGTTCTCTGGTTGCTCTCGCACGTGGAAAATCTACACCAATCATACTAACATGGACCAGAATCTTTTCCAACAACTTGAGAAATTAAGTCCAGTCATAAAGAATATAGGCAGGTTTAAAAGCAACGAGATGTCCTAGTCAGGACTAGTACAACGTTTGTTATAAAGTGCTTGGATGTTTGTTATAGAGTGCTCATAAATTTGCATCCAGTTTGATAAATGACTCGCTTTTTAAACTAATTTTTAAACTTTGAAGGTGGAAGGCAGATAATAATAGGCCAAGTAATCTCTAACAATAGCTTGTTCATTCTGTTACTATAAGAATAAGTAACAACTTCTATTAGGGGAAAAATACTAAGGCTGTCCAGAAGAAAAAGGGTGAAGGTTGATAAGTAATTTAATGAATACCGGTAATTAATGCAACAAAGATTGAATCCAAATACAGTCTCATAGGTGGAAGTAGCCTCATCACTTTCATTCTTTAGAAATTCGGTTTAACAAAAACTCACACAGACAAACAACTTACAGCCCCATTCTGAAACAGAGGCTTCCACATTTCACACCGTCTATGGTTTGTTTGCCACCACAATTCTAGTGCCCATTTCATTTTCTGTACAGATGAATCAGCATGTTCTCAAGCAGCTGCTTCGGGTGTTGCTGCAAACAAGACAATACAACCTGGCCACAGAAAACAATCATATTTCTCGCACACACTAGTCTTCGTAATCGGTGCTTAACATCAATAATAAACAGTTTAGCGTTGAACTGAACTGATTGACAACAATTTAGAAGTGATTTCTAAACTATAAGTAATACACGACGTAAATCTTTTAACAGTATAAATATCCAAGTCAACAAGCTCACCAAAACGAAAAAGAAAAACATGCATCTTGTTCCCTTATGGTCAAAACACAATGAAAGGTTTCGGTTCAGTTTTTTTCCTCTTTTTTTTTTTTTTAAGTAATTGTGTCCAGATACACACATTCCTGGATACTTTTAAAAGAAGCTCCTGCAGAGATGAACACAGTGGGAGAAGGTTTAGTTGTTGGTCAAGAATCCATGGGCTTGGTGCTGGAATCCACTGAGGGCTCATTGCTTGGAGGAGAAGTGCTGCTGCTGCTACTCAGACCTGAAGCTTCATCAGTTTTAGGCCGCTTGGATTCGGGAGGCTGGCACACTGGATCGTTAGAAGGAGACGGTCTCTCTAAAAAGCGAAACGGGAGCTGTTTGTTACTTGTACGCTCTGTAATAAAATACTACTTACAACAAACAATAGCATGACGTGTTGTAAAGAAAATAATACAAATACAAAAACCAGATCTGAGCTACGAGTTACTGCATATAGCAACCATTTTGAAAGAGACTGACCATGTTTGGCTTTCTCAGTGGAGGATGGAGCGACAACGTTCTGCAATGAAGCTGGAGCTCTGGGTGTAAGTGATGTCAGGGAAATTCGCCTGCATGAGCAAACAAGAGCAAGAGGCCAGCGTTAGTGTCATTTCAGTATACATGCACACACCTTTCATTTAGCTTGTTTCTTCAGAACTATGTAAAACATGATCCACAGTGATTAGAGGCCTACATTTTGTCTAAGTATGTTTAAACTACTTATTATACATTATGGCACATAAATACAGTATAAATATACTTTGGTATTAATTTGTAGAGATTGTTTCACTTTGTTTAGCAATAATGCAGTGAGAATGGGGACGAATAATACAAATCAATTGAAGATGTAGTCACTGCTAGATATTCAAAACCTTTTATAGATTTGATGGCATAATCTAAACATTTTAAAATAAATGCATGTAAAATGCATGGAACAAATCCTAAAAGCAGGGAGTTGAATAATGAGGAAGTATCTTTTAACACTGCAGGACTCAAAAAGGGAACAGTGAATAATGTCTTCCCAAATTACACGGACACCTGCACATTGCGAAAGCAGCGGTTTTAATTACAGACCATCACTACTGTAATACCCGATGCCTAAATTATTCTCCAGTCATGATGTGGCTAGCGATGGGTATAACAAACTTTGATGGCATAGATGGACTTGCTTCAAAACGATCTGGTATCAAACTATGCTTCTTGAATTCAGTACAGAATTGTGATACCTACGGAGTAAATCTGATCAGTATCTATGAGGCAGTAAGCATGCAGCACACTTCTTCGAAGATGCCATTTTGGGAGGCTTGACTACAGTCTGTGACACACGTCAGGTGTTAAAATGTCCAGGTGGATCAAAGCTGTGACTCAATATCATCCCTGCCAATTTTATCCATGCACGATGCAATGTATACAAAGACAGCAGACAGAGAAGACGACGACCTTAATGAAGCTTGAATGTGTGTGGAATCGATTTAAGAGCAGAAAGTGAATGTAAACCTCATTTACATGTAGGGCAGGAACCGTGAAGGACAAATGCTTTGCTCATTAGATTTCTAAAATGTTACTACTTGTAATATTCAGTTAACTAAAGAAAGAAGTCACCTCTCCCTCTTTTTTGCCTTAGTCAAATGAGTCTGTGAGGGTGTGGATTACACAAGGATCAGAATCCTGCAGTAATGTAAAACACACTGTATACACTGTAAAGTTTATTTCTGGTGGTGGTGTTCGATAGGTAGAAGAAAAAAAAGTTTGGTTATGTTATGATAGGACTCGCTTTGTAAACATACTGTACCAAGGAGCTGAAAAAATAAACTAATGTACTGTAACCCTAGGGTCTCACAAATTTTTTTATTAACACCACTATACTTTAAATTATAAACTTATACAAAAAACGATTTGGAAATAAACCATAATATAAAATAAATTCTAAACATACCCACTAATACGCACCGCTGCTGCAGAAACGAGAACTTGACCTACAGACCAGTGAATGTAGCTTCAAAAATGCGCTTATTGCTTTATGAACACGGATGTGGTGAGAGCTCAATCTGGACTGAGCCATATGTATAATCATTTAGTCATGGACAATCCTAATGAAGCAAACTTAAATAAAATAGATACATTATGTGGACACCTGACTACCACAGTCTAAATCCCCCATATCTGAATTCCGTGTGCCGCATTCTCGCGGTATAAGCAAAGCCTGTGATTGTGATGTCTAGGTTTTGTAAATGTCTTGTCATTATAGTTCTAGGATATAAAGAGAAGAGTGTTCCTTACTGCATGTTAAAATACATGTCATCCATCTCAATCTAATCATTCGTTTTGCTTTCGATCTTCTGATGGTTTTCAGCTTTCTGTTCCCGCATGTTGTATTGTTGAATGGTGTATAGCGAGATGATACAGAACCCAAAATACTTTTAAAGCGCTCCAACGCTGCCTCCATTGTTCACGGAACATGGATAAAAAGGCGCATAGGAAACAAAAACCTCTGGACAAATCAAAGACTCGATTCGAATAGGACGAAAGTCACAGGACCTTAGTAGGTCATTTTACTTCGCAAATCACAGACATGGCCGAATCACAAGGGATTAAGATCACAGACAACATCTGAAATTATTACAAATGACTAGAGTGGGCAAAAAAAACATGGTTTGCCAAAGTTGGACCTCAGCCCCATTAAACACCTTTGGCATGAAATGGAACAACCAAACTTCACTTGATATTAGTGCCCGGCTTCATTAATGCTCTTAAAAAAAAATTGTGGAAAACCTTCCAACAAAAGTGAATGTTGTTCAACAGCAAAAGGACGACATACTCCACATTAATTTCCATGATTTTGGAATGGGTAAAATGAATCAGGCGTCCACCTATTTTTGGCCACAGTGTGCAATTGGGGAGGGGTAAAACTTTACACGTCTGTTGTCCATTCTAAAATCATCACAGTATCTGCAAAGACTACAGGACACTGAGAAGCCTGCAGGGATAATATCTGCAGGGGGCCAAAAGTAACAGCCATTCAGAATGAACTTCGAAAACAAAACTGAAACCAACCTCTGTGTACACAACTGCTGGATTATGTAGAAAAAAAAGGGCTGTACTTGTGTTACTACTTGGATAAATAAAAGATTAAACATTACTATTTAATTAACTTGAAGAAACCTACATTTAAAGAGACATCTTAAGACCTCTTACCTAGGGGTGGGTCCTTTAGGCGTTGTGGAGTTTCTGGCACTGATGGGAGCAAGTGGGGTGCTGGAGGTACTTTGGGTAGTTTTGGGAGTAAGCGGTCCCCGACTGGCCAGAGGGGTAGACGGGGCAGACTTGGGCGTGGTCTGACTGTTGGAGGGAGGGGCAGTGGGTGTGGCAGGAGATTTTGGGGTACTGGGTTTGCTCCATCCCTCCAGTGTGTTAAGGGTAATGCGCCTGGGGTGCGATTTGGTCTTCTGGCCTTGCGGTGTTCGTTTCTCTTCAGGGGTAGCTGATGTCTCTTTCTCCTGTGTGACGGGTGAAGGATTGGTGCGGGGCACGGGTGAAGCTGTCCGTCCGCTACCCGATGTTCTTTTGCCCTTTTTCTCACTGGCAGTGAGCGGGGTGATGATGTCCAGCTGCGGTCGCTCTTTTAGAGGCGTCCCAAGCTCCAGCTCATCAAAGGACACAAAAGAGCAGTATCCATCGGTGGACGAGACAGCCAGGAACGAGCCATCACGAGACCTGGTGTCATAGCAGGCATGTGAGACATGACTTCAGATATATACAAAATCTCTGAACGCATACGTTGAAACATGTTTATGTTAGCTAATTTGATTTAATTAGAGCTTTGTGTAGAAATGCTGTCAGGGCTATGCATGTGTGCGTGTGAGAGAGAGAGAGAGAGAGAGAGAGAGAGAGAGAGAGAGAGAGAAGCTTTATCTGGCTTTACAGGACGTCTGACACCCTAGTACTATAATTAAAGATAGTGCTAATTCCCACCAGCCAGTCATGTATACAAATCCAGCTAATTTAATTTCATTATGTTAAAAGCCAACAGCATTATGAAACACCAAAACGAACATCTCAACAATCAAGAAACCTGATAAATCACATTTAATGTCAGCTGACAATATTTTTCGCATTATGCCATAATAAATGCACTAATAAGATGCACAAATAACATTTTAAAACATACAGTACATAACACTGTATGCTACAAATGTTTTTTTTTTTTTTTAATGGAGAAGTGATGAAACTGAAACATACTTGCTTGTTATTTCAGATACAATGATGCATTCAAATGTGCTTGGATCTTACCAGCTGAGATCGCTAAGGGTGTGGTAGTGGATATTGGACACATAACCAAATGGCACGGTCTGCTGAGTGTCGTAAAAAAAGATGGAATCTTCCGAAGCTACAGCAAACACCAAGCGATACGGCAGCTGAAAGGCGTTGGGCAGCGGCTGCACTGATCCATCTGACAGGAAGCCAGAAGACAAAGACATTATTAAATTCAGCTAACAACTAAGGAATAATCAATACAGTCTAGTAGTTGTAGCGGAGGAGGACTCACCTTCAAGCTTCTTGGTTCTGAGCTCAAAGAACACAGGGCAGCACCGTACAGCAAGAGTTGCTTTAGCAGGACAGGGAAGATGAGCTATTGGTCTGGTACAAAATATTCAAAATGCAGAGGGTTTACTACAGAATAAATACCAATATACCAGTCTGCAATATACCAACTAACATGGAATAATAAAAATGGTACAATAAAAGTAATAAAGCAATTAATTATATGACTACCTTTTGAAGCTCTTTCTGGAGAAGACATAAGTGGTGTTTGTGACGTTCTCTCCTGTCTCCACACAACCAGCTAAGAACACACGAAAAAAAACTCCATCATAGCACAAGCCCACTTTTGTAAATAATATAAAAGAGGTTAATCAGTAAAACAATACAACATGCATACCGGGCGCCAGGAGGAAGGAGCCGTCGGGTGTAAAGGTGAGGCGTCTGAAGAAGGATCGCATGCTGTCATCGTGAAACATCCTGAAGTTCTTAACCTGTGGAACGCATGAGCTTGCAGTCAGACATGTTCTTGCAAATAAAGTCCATACTCTCATAATGAGCCAATGTTAGAAATGAATTTATATTGAATACATTTTCATTATAATTAAATATTTGCAAGCAACAGTTTGGTACGTCCATACCTATTTAATACAACTGCATTTCTTTTTTTATTGTTAATAAGGTTGCACACCATACAGTAGGGTTGCAAAGCTGACATTATACAGAGCTTGCAAATTTGATAAAAAAAAAAAAAAAAACTAGGTAAAGTTCAGAATACACAGTAAGCGCTTCTCATGCAAAAGCAGAAATAAAACTAATTTATCTGTAGTGTTTTTGGATCAGTGTTTTCAGCTGCCTCGAACAGGAGAAGCTTGATAGACCAGAAGTTTAAAGACCTGGCAAAATGCCTTCATTATAAACTTTTAGAAGAAGCAGGCCTATACTGGAGGTGAGCATTGGGTACAGTTACTCACCGAATTCTACACTTACTTAACAAAAGCTCAGAGAGGCAAAGATGAGGGATAGAACATGTTTAGCATAATCGGTCACACTCACCTCTCCCTCTCCAGCAGAGCCTGATGTCATTTTACTCACACTGTAGGCCTTCTTCTTTGTGTGCGTGCTGTACACACGCATAACTCTGCAAGAAATGCACTTTCATTAAACATAATATTATTATTATTATTATTATTATCATCATCATTAACTAAAACAAGAATAAGAACTTAAACACCCATAATTAGGCGATAAATCTGTATTAATGCTTTTAAACCATGCACACACAAACATTACCTATCAGAGCTAAGTGTGCTAATATATTGACCCAGTGGATCCCAGGATACACCCTGCACATAGCTCTTGTGGTCATTAAAGATGCATATCTTCTGACCTGCATAAAACAAACATTACACAAGTAAGCACAATAGTACTACATAATTACAGTGTACATAAGGACCAGCTGAAGACAAGCACGTGTAGCCATATAGTGCACATTACCCTTCTGTATATCCCACATGATGGCAGTGTTGTCCACAGAGCCAGAAACCAGGAAATTCCCATCGCTTGTCCATGACAAGTCATATACATCCTCAATGTGCCCCCTGGAACACACAAACAGCAAGGGTTTCTTTAACAACAACAACAAAAACGAAATACTCAGTACACAAAAAAATAATCAGCAACCTAAATGACAGAGAAATTACCTGAGGGTCTTGACGACATTCCAGCTTTCCTTGTTCAGCAGAGCATCCTCCTCCTCCTGGAAAGTTGGGGCTTGCTCGACCTCTTTATTATCGTTAATCTTCCATAATAAAATGGCTGCATCTGAATGTATAAATATGTATACACAAAACAACATTACTACACCAAAGAAGGGTTTGTACAGTATAATGGATCAACGCCATTTCTCAAAGAATTACAGTATTATGATGTACTCTCACCACACACTGATACTGGACAATTGGCCATCAGTGCTACTCATTACTAATAATTATTAATGATCTAAATAGTTATTCTCATCCATCAATTTGGTCTTTGGACAATATTGGAGATATGAAATTCTCCAAGCCCAATTTATTTGGGATTATTAAAAAGTAACTGCCTAATCATTTATTTTTTGGAAAACAAAATCAACTAAAAGAGAACTTTCCGGTACAGGCGATACTGCATATCTATCTTATTTGCTTTTTTTGTTGGCTTGTTGAATTCAAAGAGCAGAATAATAATAATAATAAACATCCCATGGGTTAACACAGAAGCGAGACTGGATTATTCGTTTTCATATACTGACATAGAAAGGTGCTGGGTGGAAGAAGAAAAGATTTCTGAGTGACACTCACCGTCTCCTCCAGATGCGAGCAGCTCAGCGGTTGGACAAAAGCGAACCACATTCACTGCTTTTGTATGTCTTGCTAAATTTGACAGGAACTCCACTACAGCTTTTCCATCAGGCCCCATGTCTACACGCCACATCTACAGCATTAGAGGGGAAGGGGGGGGGATGCTTTTTTTTAGCCACCTTGTGTATTTGCATCCAATACATTGTTTATAAAGATTCAAACTTAAAATCTTTTTTCAATGTTACCACCAGTGTATACCAGATGAAAGACTGGATGTGTTTTATAAGTTGTTAGTTTAACCTATTAATTCTACCTTATCAAAAAGTGCACTCATTACCCAAATGACAGAGGCAAGCAAAGTCATTTATAAATGAGCAATTTATGTTATGGCCAAACACACCAAAAATAGTTTTAATATTGTATTATTGTATTGTATGGAATTTCATGGGGAAACCTCATAGGGGGAAAAAAAAAACATTCCCTTCCACTCTTAATTTCGAAAGGTCACTGTGATGAATATAAGAGTGTTGGACAACAGCTTCTGTGGCATTATAAATTCAATAAACTGCCAATCAATCTGATAATTCCACTCAAGATGTGACATTTATTTGGGACCAGCATGTAAGGAAGTTCACTCACGCGCACTGTGGTGTCCACTCCAGCTGTGGCAAGGCGATGAATTTTGCCATCAGCATTCTGTTGAAAATCCAGACTGTATACTGGCTCCTTGTTGTGCCAGGCAATTTCACACGTTACCACCTTCATCCTGGTCCTAACAAACAAGACATGAAGAGACTGAAAATTTAAGACAAACAATGGTGTCATACTGAAATAGCTGAAAAGCAATTTTTTATATCAAAGGAGTAAAACGTTCCGTTTTGATTGGATTTTAGATCATTTACCGCAATATTGCGTCTTAAGTGACAAAAATTTACTATATGCCAAAACATAAGCAGCTGAGTCACAATATATTTATTTAATGCTTAGTACATCAGTATGCATTTCTGGACACTTCACACACCTCTTCAGTTATAACAACTTGAAGGGTAAGTTCACAGGATTGTAGTGAGACCAGCAATGTTGTACGGTTTGGAGTCGTAGCCACTGATAAAAAGACAGGAAGCAGAGCTGGAGGTGGCAGAAGTGAAGATGCTGCGATTTGCTCTGGGAGTGATGAGAATGGACAGAATTAGGAACGAGTATATTAGAAAGACAGTGCAGGGGACAAAGTTGGGAATGTGGAGAGAAGGGACGAGGGTTATATCAGGAGGCGAATGTTAAAGATGGAGCTGCCAAGGTGGAGGAGAAGAGGAAGGAGGACATGCAGGAGGTTTACGGATGTGGTGAGGGAGGACATGCAGGAGGGAAGATGTGGAAGACCCCTAACAGGAGCAGACAAAAGATGATGACGACATCATCTGTCAAACCTTGGCACTTTTATCCTTCTCTCTTTTAATCCCCTTCCTTAAGTAATAATAGCAAAAATGTATATCTTTATCCAAAATCTAATTATTTTCATCCACAATAAGTTATAAATTTCTGTTCTGAAAAAAATAAAAAAATCTATTCTATAGTAAATGTCTTCACAATATCCGCCTATGTCACGTGACACGATTTTATTGTACAGTTCATGCAAATGAGCAGGAAAATTCAACGAATAAGCAAATCAGCTCGTGGCGCCACCTAGCGACTGAGTATGTATTAGCTGAAAAAACGCTGATGACAGTGCACATACACGTAGGATAAGTAGTAAATAAATTATTAATAATGGCAAACGATAATCATTACGGTTAATTAGATAAGCCTGAACACATATTTAATATAAAGCACACTATAATAACTTGCTAGCTGCTAGCTGACTAGCAGGCCGGGGTTTAGCATCAAGCCTGTGCTTTAGTGAACATCACTACAATAAACTTCCTCAAACCGTGCTCTGATATGGACATAAATAAACCCGGGGCAAGCGTTCACTACTAGTATTTAACACAAATAAAAACAATTTACCAAACAGGTTAATAGAGGGATACTGAGGTCCGTGTAAAAGTCTCCCGCTTTCTTCAGACTGACTTCCACCAAAACACGACTTTTCCCGCGCGCGTTTATACTTTACAATTCTACTTCCGCTTTCCCCGGGATGCCAGATCGCGCACATTAAAACACGCTTAGAGTCCAGGCACTTAGAGTAACCCATAATACTAGAAAGGAAAGATACTAAATTGTATTCGTATCACATTATTCCAGTCATATTCATATGAGCTGAGGCCTTAAAAACACGATTATATTGTCCAAACGGGTCTGAGTTCGATTCCTGCCTCGGGTCTATGTGTGTAGAGCATGTTCTCCTTGTGCTTGGTGGGTTTTCTCTGGGTGCTCCGGTTTCCTCCCACATTCCCAATAATAATTAGCGTTTACAAATTGCCTGTAGTGAATGAGTGTGTGAGTATGTTTTAAAGTAAGTGTTCCTTGCAATGGACTGGCACCCCATCCTCGGTGTATCCCGCCTCATGCACTGCGATAGGATCCAGGCCCCCGCAATTAAAAAGTATAAACAATCAGTGAGTAAGTGGAACCAAAAGCCACATGTTCCAACATGACAATATCCATGAGAACAAAGCAAATTCCATGCTTCCATTCCATTGTTGGTACAGCAGAACTCTAATGTTCTCCAAAGATCAATGACCTCAATCCCACTGAACACCTTTGGGATGAACTGGAAATCCAAGTACATCCCGGGTCTCCTTGTTCAAAAGCAGTGCCTCGCCTTACTAGTGCAAAGTTGTGTGCACAGATGATCAGAGCCATGCTACAAAATTTAGTAGAAAGTCTAAAACTGAGGAGAAAATGTAAGACTTTTTATAACTGCAAAGAGGAGGCACTTTCAAAATAGGTTGTTCAAACACGACTTATCATTGTGATGGTCAAGTGATCACACTGTAGAACACAATTTAGCATTCTATTAATAAAATATACTATTTCTACCCGCTGAATGTAAAAATATTCAATTTCCAAATAAAATAATAATTGACAGTATTATATAAAATGCATTAAATAAGTGATTTCAGCTGACTTGTCACAAGATAAATTGGACAAAATAGTTTGTAAACATGAAAATAAAAATAAGTGAATAATGTAAAGGAATGTAAAGTAAGTGTAAAGGAAAGGTAGTGTAAAGGAAACATGTAAATAAGGATTTTACATGAAGCTGTGATGAATTTGAATGTCAGAGTTGACAGAAAGTGAAACTTGACACTGGATGCAGTGCCGGTCCTAAAACCTGATAAAATGGGAGGGTTGCATCAGAACAGCATTCCGGCATAAAACCTGTGCCAAGATGTTGTGCAGATTGGATCGAATCCTCGATGGGAACAGTCAAAAGACTAACAACAGCAGTAAGCAGTTGAAAGATTTGTTGCATTTTTGCTGATGGCGCTACCATTTAAAGAAAACAATAGAACATCTCTCTTGTT
>JAOTQY010000052.1:0-11083 GCA_026413445.1 Dolichallabes microphthalmus
GGCTGTTCCTTCTCCATCACCTGCGCATCTCAGATCTAGAGAAATGACGGATCAATATCCGAGGACCTGATTTTTATAATTTTTTCCCGCCCCGCAGCCATAGTACGCTGGAAATCCGGCGTGGTGCCGGAACGCTATCACCCCTGATAACTTCATAAGGTACAGAAGAAGAAAATGAGAGTGAGGACTGAACCCAGGATTAGATGGTGGAAGTTAAAGAAGTGGAAGACCACTCACTCATCGTCTATTCCGCTTAATCCTGTATTCAGGGTTGCAGAAGGCCTGCAGCCTATCCCAGGAGACTTAAGGCGGAGGCAGATAGACATTAGGATGCAGAAAGGAAGATAAGGAAACATGGTGGGGGGATGAGGAAGTGCAGGAAAGCATCTGGAGAAAGAGGTTTGCGAAAAAGAATTAGGATAGTGAAGGAGATAAGGAAAGTAGGCAAGAGTATAAAGGAGATGTGATGAAGGTGAAGAACTAAATGACAAAGGCTAAGGAACAGGCATATAATGAGTGGTATGAAAAGCTAATCTCAAAAGAAGTAAAAAAGGATTTATATCGACTGGCCAGACAGAGAGAGACCAAACAGGGAATGTACTACAGGCTAGGATGATAAAAGATGCAGATGGAAATGTACTGACAATCAGAGAGTGTTTTGAGAAGGTGGAGGGAGTATTTTGCGAAGCCGATCAATGGAGAAAATGAGAGAGAAGTTTGGATGAGGTACAGAGAATTAGTAAGGATAAAGTGAGAACAGCTACTGTATAAAGAGGATGAAGAGTGGAAAAGCCGATGTTCCAGTGGAGGTATGGAAGTGTTTAGAAGCACCGGGAGCAGGGAGCCGTTGGAAAAAGAAAAACAATAATTAATCTCTAAAAAACAATGTAATGCTTCATCTTGTGTTTTTAGGTCATTTGCACTGAATTGATTTTTGTTCATTTGGCGGTGGACTTAATCCTCCTCTGAATCTTTCCAGAATCATTAAAAACTGGAATAAACAAGTCCCTGCTGCAAAAAAAAGTGAAACCTTGATTCTTCAGTATTAAGTAATTTTTTTTAGAATAAGTAAAATTATTTAGAATATGTTTTTTAATCAAATCAATATGTCAGGTTTACGTTAATATCACAGCACTGAAACTGCTCATATGATTTTACATGACTTCCATTTAAATAATGATTTGGGGAGTTTAATAGTATTGTGTTGTTAGATCTCAGCACAGTATTTGATATTGTGGATCATGAAAAACTTCTAGACAGACTACAGTAGAAAAATGGGTCAGACTATCAGGAATGGTGCTCATGTGGCTAGGACCATACTTAGATGATACTCAAATCTACCTCGCATTCTACCAAATCATCGTGACCCTATAGATGTGATATGTTAATGCGAAAAAGGAAACAAGAGGCATCAAAGGTCCTTCAAGTAAATGTAGAAAAGAATACAATTATTATTTTTGGAAATAAAGAAACTAAGTCTGTGGTTAGTGGGTAGTGAATCTCCATGTGAAGGATCTTGGTGTAATTATTGACTAGGATTTCAATTTCAATTGTAACATCAAGACTGTAACAAAAAATCTTATCTTCTTAAAAACATAACTAAAATAAGAAACTTCACATGCAGACAAGAGTTAGAAAAGCTTATTCACACTTTTATTTCTTGTAGTGTGGACTACTGTGATGCACTCCTGATCAACCTTCCTAATAAAACCAAGACATTTACAACTCATTCAAAATGCTGCTGCTAGACACCAAAAAAGAGACAACACCTTACTCCAATCATTAAGTTCTTCACTGTTTACCAGTTAAAATATAGAAGAGAATTTAAGGCCCTACTTAGTGTTTACACTAGTGATGGGAAGTTTGGATCATTTTAGTGACTCAGTTCTTTGAATCTTCATCAAAATGAAAGTATCCTTTTTTGAGTCTTTTAGTTCATTTCGTTCTTTTGATCAGAAATCAAATAAAATGTTACATTTTCAATAAACAGACCCCGAACACGTCTGCATACACTATTTTTGGCTATAGTTCTGGTAATTAAAATATTACAAAGCAGCTAAGGACATGTTATAATAAAAAGAATGAGCAGCTCACCTTTCGTATCATCTAGTGCGAGTCGTTCTTTCTTTTGAATCTATTGCATAGCGTGTATGGGAGTCAGAGAAAAGAACAAACGACTTGGACTAGAAGACTCATGAGAAGAATCGCTCAGTTCTGTTTCCTGTGTACTGCACTGCACAGCGTCTATGGGAATGGCGTGATAAAAGAACGAATGATTCGGACTAGAAGACTGAAAGGTCACTACTCATTTCTGTTTCCTGCACATAACCTATGGAGGTCATGGAGAAAATTAATGAATCACTCTCTGAGACTACTCGTTCTTCTGAGTCATGTTAATGACCCGTTCAAAAAGAACAAATTGATCATGAACGACCCATCACTAGTTTACACATCTCCCAACGGTATGGACCCAAAATATATCAGCTAAATGTTTGCCAAATACACACCTGGTACGGGTCTCAGATCTGCAGGAACTGGTCAGCTAGTGTTGTCCAGAGGCTGAGCTAAACACGGTGAAAGTGCTTTCAGCCCTTACGCCACCCGCCGCTGGAATCAGCTTCCTTTGGAACTCAGACTTGCCCCAAATGTGCCCACTTTTAAAACTACTAATGTTTTTCTACTCCTTTATTCATTATATTAATTATGTATTTTTGGTTATGTAAACAATATAAATTGGTTGTATTTATGTTTTATCTTAATTTTTCTTGAAAAAACAACTGTACAATGCATTATGTAAAGCACTGTAAATTGCCGTCCTTGTACGATGATGTAAAGCAAAGACAAAATGTATAGTTCAAGATACAGATCATTTTTAGCAGTGATGATAAAAATGAATTTGCCAACTTTGATTTATGCAAAGTCTCTGAGTTAGTTTACTGGTGTATCTATGAGCAAAGAAAAGTTTTCTTTCCTGTGATGCCTTTTAAGGTAATTCCGATGACAAACTCGTTTCACTGGTACGTCTAACCAATGGTGAGCTTCTTTCCTTTGTTAACATGCTCATGTTTGCTGAGATCATAGGGAATCAGAAAAACTCTTCCCGTACTAATAAGGGTCATACGGCTTCTCTCCTGTGTGAATTTGCTGATGTCTTTGCAGATTAAATTTTCGATTGAAACTCTTTCCACATTGTGAGCAGTGATGCAGCTTCTCTCCTGTGTGAATGCGCTGGTGTTGTTGGAGATGATCCTTTCGATTAAAACTCTTCCCACACAGTGAACAGTGATACGGTTTCTCTCCTGTGTGAATACGCTGGTGTCGCTGGAGATCGTTCTGTTGATTAAAACACTTCCCACACTGCGAGCAGTTATATGGCTTCTCTCCTGTGTGAATGCGCTGGTGTGTGTAGAGATGACTGCCCTGATTGAAACTCTTGCCACACTGCGAGCAGTGATAACGCTTCTCTCCTGTGTGAATGCGCTGGTGTGTTTGAAGATCACGTTGTTGATTAAAACTCTTTCCACACTGCAAACAGTAAAGCAGTTTCTCTCCTGTGTGAATGCGCTGATGGAGTTGAAGACAATCCTTTCGATTAAAGTTCTTCCCACAGTGTGAACAGTGATACGGCTTTTCTCCTGTATGAATACGCTGGTGTCGCTGGAGATCGTTCTGTTTTTTAAAATTTTTTCCGCACTGTGGGCAGTGATACGGCTTCTCTCCTGTGTGAATTTGCTGATGTTTTTGCAGATTAAATTTTCGATTAAAACTCTTTCCACATTGTGTGCAGGGATATGGCTTCTCTTCTGCGTGAAGACACTGGTGTTGCTTGAGATCATTCTGTCGACTGAAACTCTCTTCATGTTGTGAACGATAAGCCTTATCTCCTGTGTGAATGCGCTGGTGTTGTTGGAGATGATCCTTTCGATTAAAACTCTTCCCACACAGTGAACATTGATACGGCTTCTCCCCTGTGTGAATGCGCTCGTGTCTCTTGAGATCATTCTGCTGATTAAAACACTTCCCACACTGCAAGCAGTGATATGGCTTATCTCCTGTGTGAATGCGCTGGTGTGTGTGGAGGTGACTCAGCTGATTGAAACTTTTTCCACACTGCAAGCAGTGATACGGTTTCTCTCCTGTGTGAATGCGCTGGTGTGTGTGGAGGTGACTCAGCTGATTGAAACTTTTTCCACACTGCAAGCAGTGATACGGTTTCTCTCCTGTGTGAACGCGCTGGTGAGTTTGAAGATCACGCTGTTGATTAAAACTTTTTCCACAGTGCGAACAGTGGTACTGCTTCTCTCCTGTGTGAATGCGCCTGTGTAGCTGGAGACGATCCTTTCGATTAAAACTCTTTCCACAGTGTGAACAGCGATACGGCTTTCCTCCTGTGTGAATGCGCTGGTGTCGCTGGAGATCGTTCTGCTGATTAAAACTCTTTCCACACTGTGAGCAGTGATACGGCTTCTCTCCTGTGTGAATTTGCTGATGTTTTTGCAGATTAAATTTTCGATTGAAACTCTTTCCACATTGTGAGCAGTGATGCAGCTTCCCTCCTGTGTGAATACACTGGTGTCTCTGGAGAGCACTTTGCTGATTAAAACGCTTTGGACACTGTGAGCAGTCATATGGCTTCTGTCCTGTGTGAATGCGCTGGTGTGTTTGAAGATTACGCTGTTGATTGAAACTTTTTCCACAGTGCGAACAGTGGTACAGCTTCTCTCCGGTGTGAATGCGACGGTGTAGCTCGAGACCATCTTTTCGATTAAAACTCTTTCCACAGTCTGAACAGCAATATGGTTTCTCTCCTGTGTGAATGCGTCGGTGTAGCTCGAGACCATCCTTTCGATTAAAACTCTTTCCACAGTGTGAACAGCGATACGGCTTTTCTCCTGTGTGAATGCGTCGGTGTAGCTGGAGACCATCCTTTCGATTAAAACTCTTTCCACAGTGTGAACAGCGATACGGCTTTTCTCCTGTGTGAATGCGCTGGTGTCGCTGGAGATCGTTCTGCTGATTAAAACTCTTTCCACACTGTGAGCAGTGATATGGCTTCTCTCCTGTGTGAATTTGCTGATGTTTTTGCAGATTAAATTTTCGATTGAAACTCTTTCCACATTGTGAGCAGTGATGCAGCTTCTCTCCTGTGTGAATACGCTGGTGTCGCTGGAGATCATTCGGCTGATTAAAACTCTTCCCAAACTGTGAACAGTTATAAGGTTTCTCTCCTGTGTGAATGCGCTGATGTTGCTGGAAATTTCTCAACCGATAGAAACTCTTCCCACACTGAAAGCAGTGATGTTGCTTTTCTCCTGCAGAACTGCAATGGTGGGTTTTAAGGGCATTCTTATTACCAAAACTCTTTCCACAGTCTGAGCAGTGTTGATGGTCCTTCTGTTTATCATTGTGAGAAGTGTCAGAACTTAGACGATCAGATGATGTTGGCTGGCTACTGGAGCCTTTGGAAGGAATCTGTAGCTCATATTTAATTTCTCCAGATTCCTGCAGTCTTGCAAACTCTTTATGGTGGCATCTCTGGATGTGTCTGTCTAGGTAAATTTGAGATGCATGGGAAAAAGGACACGCGAAGCAGGAAAAGACTTCCAACAGAGCATTGTTTAATTCTGGAGAAGTGAAAAGACAAATATTAAAACCTGAAGATAAAATGCAACAAGATTCTAAAATGTAACACTAAATTCAAACGATTGTTTAAGGTTCAGAAAAACAGTAGAGATTCCTATATGAATGAATACTTAAACAGGTAATCCCCGACATATGAACAAGTTCCGTTCCAGGAGGATGTTCGTAATTTGGATTTGTTCTTAAGTCTAGCAAAGTGAGTCTTATACTGACAAAAAGCCTACCAATTCACCTGACTAAATCTCTGTTAAATCGCAATTTAAATTACGAGAGGAATCCCGGACACCATATCGTCTCAGTTTTTTTTCACACTGTATTGAACTGTGAATGCTTATTAAGGGTTATCCACTCAATAGCTTTACAATTTCCAAGTAGAGTACAAAGTACTCGATCGTCCTCAAGAAACCCAACAACAGATAATACAGCAAGTCCCCACCTTACAAACATGTTCCGTTCCAGGAGCACGTTCCTAAGTCAGATTTGTTCGTATGTCAGATAAAGTGATTCAAACAGGGACACACAAACTCACACAGCTCAAGGAAACCAGCATGGCCCTATTCTAGCTCTAGAAAAATGAAGCCTATAGTAGGGAATAGAGTCTTTTCCTACAAAACTCGCCAGGTATGGAATAATTCTCCAATTACTGTACTGTTTTCAGCCTAACCTTTCAGTTTAAGTATCGGTTTACTTAACTTTTTCTTAACAAAACGCATTTAATAGAGTCTAAAGGTGCAGATCTTGAGGGTTCATTACTTTGTGAGATAAAGTTGAGCTATACAGACCTTATGCCTGATTGGATGCCAGTTAGACCTTATGCCTGATTGGATGCCAGTGCCTGATCATGATAAACATTGACTGTCAGGGCTCCACTATACAATCTTAATTTAACAGATCTATGTGGTATGTATGGACGGACTTACCATTTGTTGAGCACTTTTTGTTCCAAAGGTGGTCAAATGCAGGACAGCATCCTTTGGCATACTCCTCTTCAGACCACACCAAGAGCTCCTGGCCTGGGTTAATGGGGCGACAGCAATGAAACAAAATTGCCCCTTGATACTGAAATGCCTTTGATACGGAAAGATTCTGTTCTTCATTATTACTGGCACAATTCACATACCTAAAAGAATTAAATAAGGTGGCAAAAAGGTAAAAATCAGATAATGTTATAGACTAAAAGAAAGCATAGGGAGATATGATTGGCAGGAAGAATATGATGTTTGGAGTTTTAAAACCAACAACTAAACGAAATCGGTGTATTCCTCACCTCATCCAGTTTGCACAGGTTTGTCTTTTGGCATCCCTGTGTTCTTGACTCTGCCTGTCCCTGTCCATCTGTAGAAAAATTACACATTTATTTTCCTTCACTTAATCAATATATGCTTCTGGTGTTATCATAATGGTATCAGGGTTAGAAGAAAAAAAGTATTATGAATATGGATACCTTCTGAGACAAATGCACTAGGACTTGTTATATGCATAGTTAAAAAAAACTGATTACAAAATTTATTGTAATAAATTTGTCATTGCCGAAATCTTAACTAGTTTCTTTACCATACTGACTGCAGAGTATGATTCACTGTTCATGTGAACAGATGCTAGATCAATTCGAATGAAGCCCCTTCAGTCTCTGATAGGCTGGTTTTGGGGTCATGTGTCACTAGACTGCTATAGAAAGAGATCCTACCCACCCTATCCTACATGCAAAAAAGTTTCACTCAATAATTACCCATAAATATGTCACCCATACACACACACACACTTGTATGTATATATATGCCAAGCCTTTTTTGTTTGAATTGATGATTATGACTTACAGCTCATGAAAAAAAAAATATTTTACAAACATTACAAAATATTTATACAGAATAAATATTGTGTATCCCTCAATTCAGTACACACATCTAGTTCAGTACACACATGGGGAAAACTACAGGCTTGACAGTTGTCCAGAAGACATTCATCAACAGCCTAAACAAGTTGGCTTACAGATGAGGGAGAAAAAGGTCCACAAGCAACTGGAATGACCGGAGGCTTAGGAATATTGTCAAGCAAACATGCTTCAAGAACTTGGGAGAGCTTCACAAAGAGTGGAGTGAGGCAGGAGTCAGTGCATCAAGAGCCACAGGAAATGGGACACAACTGTTGCGTTACTAGTATTAAGCCACTCCTGAACCAGAGACAACATCAGAAGTGTCTTAACCTGGGCTAAGAAGAAAAGACTGGACTGTTGCTCAGAGGTTAAAAATTTCTACAACAAGGGGGTTGTTAATTCTGTCTGTTAAGTCAGTAAGGGAATTGTTGTTTTGCATTGTCTCCTCAGGCCAAGGGTCATCTGTACACTGTGACCTCCCTTATAGTGGGCCTGCATTAAGACCCACATTTTTTTTTTTCTCCAGCTCATTTATGTAAATTGGTCAGTAACATTTTATCTAAAAAAAGAAAAAAATCTTTACATTAGTTTGAAGTGGACTGTGTAAGCAAGTACCAATGAGTTTTAAGTCAACATCTTGGGCCAGGGGTAGCTCAGTGGTTAAGGCATTGGACTATGGTTCAGAAGATCCCAGGTTCAAACCCCACAACCACCAAGTTGCCACTGTTGGGCTCTTGAGGAAGGCCCTTAACCCTTAACTGCTCAGATGTGTAATGAGATAAAAATGTAAGCCACTCTGGATAAGAGCGTCTGCTAATTGTAATGCGGGGCCAGGGGTAGCTCAGTGGTTAAGGCATTGGCCTATGGTTCGGAAGATCCCAGGTTCAAACCACACAACCACCAAGTTGCCACTGTTGAGCGTCTGCCAAATGATTAAATGTAAATGTAAAGTCGATGGACCTGAATGTTTGTTTACAATGTCTTCACATATCAATGGCAGGAAAAAAACTTTATTGTTTGACATTATCATCATCATCAAGTGGTAATACTTTTTTCCTTCAACAATATGCAAGCATTAAAAATCTTTATAACAAACCACCCATGAGTATCCGCTGTTCATGGCTTCCTCCCAATCTACCAGCTCTCCCTGATCAGGTCCGAAGTGCGCACCTACTGGAATGGTCTCCCCCTTATTAAACACTCCCAAGCCTCTGCCAGGAATACCGGACTTCAGAATCTCTAGTCCAGGAGGAAGAGTTTGTCTGGCTCGGTCAGGAACTCCAAAAGGAACAGGTGTATCAGGGATATAGAAGGGTGGTCTACGAACCTCACACTTGTTAAAGAAGGATTTGCAAACCTCACAGTCTGGGAGCAGAGAAAACACAATGGGAAGAAGTGATGTCCAAATGTGAAAATAACATGTACATCTATAACATGTATATCCAAAATTGCTTGGCAGAAAGATTCATTGAGCACCATCAAGAGGGCTGAGATCCCACAGAACACAACAAATGTTATGAGTATGATATATATATATATATATTTATTTTTTTCATTTGAGCATGAACAAGTGGTTCTTGCAAGACAAACAAATCAGGTTTATAAAGATAGGGGTGCAGCATTTTGTGATCATTTACAGAATCCTCAATACCTGCAAGTTCAGGGCCATGGCTGTTTTAAATTAGGTTACTTCTTTGTTTATATTTCTGGAAATAGAACAAACTGTTACAGATACCAATATCATACTCCTAACCATCACATGCGTGCTATTGTTGAACATCCCATTGTTGAAGGGGCATTCTCGTTTTTACCTATTAACCACATCCAGTCATGGTCATCTGTAAGCTCATTCACATGTGGGCAGTTTAACAAATTTAACATGGTGAGGCCATTTAACATTATTTGAAGAAGTGGGGATAGTGTATCCCCTAACTGAAATAAAACTTAATTAGTGCAAGCATATACTCATACATTAATGTAAAATAAATTATAGCTACAAACAATAGGATAAAATTTTCCTTTCTATCCTTCAGATGCAGTTATAATGACTAAGGGAGTTTTCACATTAGGGCCCTAGGATTGTTCCCGAAAACACTTGACCTCAAAGTCTGATTAAATTTGATCAGTAAAAATACAACCTCTGTGCTTGGGAACAGTTCTTTCCCCGACTCTACTAAAAGATGTGGTTTTTGGAATGATACAACGTACTTAAAAATAAAATTAATCAAATGTCATCAGTGCTGTCAGTCTGTCAATGTGTCCATGTGCACATAGCATGCACCAATCTCTTCCTCTGACCTACAAATCCATACCTAATAAAGCAGGAAGGCATCCTAGATCATTGCTCTTGACATTTTTCCGAATATCAATAATAACAGGAATACAATCAAAGTTAACATCTTTGATCTCTTCCTCTCGTGTTTAAACATGATTGTAAACATTACGACTGTTTGTGAACACTGGGTACATCATTTGGAGGGTTCAATGTAGAAACATAACAATGAGTGTCTTACAGAGGTAGTCTTTACTGTCAGGATCTTCCTCTTTAATGGAGAGAAATTCAGGTGTGGTGTCAAGGTCAAGGAGATTGTAGATGTTCAGCTCCAGCATCTCCTCTTTCTTCACACAGACTTCTGACCCATCGGATGTTCCTCCATCTGAAGTCTCTTTTTTCACGTCCTTACACACCTGAAAATCAAACAACAGTAACACTCTTTCAGGAAAGACTTCAGATTTCCTTTTTCATCCTTTTCTAATGCCATATGTGGTTGTGAATGATTAGCAGAGCAGCTTGAAGGCTAGCAGTAAAGTAAGTCAATACAATACAATACAAACACTGCTCAAACGTACTATTGTTACCGATGATATTTTATGTATCACACCTCCATGTTAAGCGTTACCTGAGAGAGGGCTGGATGAGGAGCCCGAGACTTCCTGGAGGATCGCCGTCTGTCTCCTGCTGAACTCATTATAACTCCTCGAAACATAAATTCATAATAATAATAATAATTTAGACACTTCTACAAGAATGAAAGGGAATACAAGGAAAAATTTTATCTGTTCATAAGCACTTTCCGAATCCTCAACAGTAATTTAATGTTTTTGATTTAAAAAAAAAGTTTTATATGCATATTTGAACTAAATATATTTTAATATATTTGACCTATATATAGTCATATATAGATCCAATCAAAACCAGACTGCTAGCTGCTAGATAGTATATATTTAATTTATTTTGATATTTTAATCCTGATTAGTGCAAACTCACAGAAAAAAATGACTGACAAGTTATGATCATTTAAAATACTTCAAACATACAATTACACGCTCGCGACACTAAAACACGTCGAAACACAAATCACTGGTTATTGTATAAACAGTGCACTATTGCAGTGCGCGTGCGGCTTTATGTTATACTGAACGCAGTGCACTTACACAGGGGAGTGCACATTCATTTGGAATTCAGCCATACAGCTTCGGTTTAATAAGGGTGCTTTCACATCTACAGCATTTGGTGCGCACCAAACGTGTTTGGTCCCATGGTTCGGTTCGTTTGTGTTGATGTGAATG
>JAOTQY010000052.1:50244-62670 GCA_026413445.1 Dolichallabes microphthalmus
CTTTAAATCTTTTCTGTTACAGTTAATAAAGCTATTCTTTGTTGTAAGTTGGTCCATATTTCTTTCTTTTTTATTCTTTTATACGTTAATAAGGATACAGTGTTATGCAGAGGTGTAGTTATAACAATTTTATAGACAAATTATACTATTTATAGGTGCGTGGGGGGCGCGAGATGTTTTCTTCTTCCTAGGGGGGGGCATGACAGAAAATAATTGAGAAGAGACGGACCATTCCGTCTCTTCTGCTTTACACACACACACACACACACACACACACACTCGTGTTCTCTTTCTGTTCTGTCTCCCTCCTGAGCAGAGACACAGTTGGACCTTTGTTCTATAATCTTTTTTATGTTTGTTTTTCCTCAGACGGTGAATCATTTAGCCATGGAGACCAGACGAGTCATGGGCGGGAATCACTCGCGCAAAACGGCGGCGTTCGTCCGGGTCGGTCTCTGCGTTTAACCGCGTTAGCGTTCCAGCATCAGTGTTTAGGAGTTTGTGGCTGATGGAGTTGTGGTGTTTGTGTTTGACGTTGCAGGCATGTGCAGCGTACAGCTTCATCACCATTCCGTCTCTCAGCAGCATCTTCAGCCGTCTCCATCTCTACCTGCTGTCGGGACAAGTGGCTCTGGCCAATCAGTGCCTGTCCCAGGGTGAGGACATCTCACCAACACCCGTCACTCAGACGCGTGGTACAGATCCTGATCCACAGCAGAATGCATTAGACCGAGTGTACATGTAGATCTACTGCCGAGAACAGGACGAGTTTTAATCTAGTTTGTGAATTATATGGAATAAAAAAGATTCATTGGCTGCTCTCCCTCTCCCCCCACCCCCTCCGTCTCTCAGCTGATTCCTTCCTGAAGGCAGCGGTGGGCATTTTGCCCGAGGTGCCCCGTGTCATTAGCGTGGAGGGTAAACAGCGCTCCTCTGAGCCCTTCCTCCTCGACTTCATCAGTAACTTCCTCTCCACGCTGCTGGTGGTACCGGTAATCTTAACCCCGCCCCCACCTCCCGACCTTACTGAAACAAATCTCATATCCTGAAGAAATATCCTCCCATTAGTCATATTTATAATGTTAATAATTGTGTGTGTGTGTGTGTGTGTGTCAGGACCACCCTGAGCAGGGTGTGTTGTACCTGGTGAGAGGGCTGTTGAACATGGTGCAGGACTACACCTGGGAGGACAACAGCGACGCTAAAGTGCGTGTGTACATCAGCGCGTTGCCGCTGCTGGCTGCCATGAGTCAGGAGAGCTACCTCTACACCATTACTAAAGGTATACACACACACACACACACACACACACACTCAGACGTCTGCCCAGTGACGGTCTGATCATCACCGTGTCTCCTCTCCAGTGGAGTCGAACGAGACGCTGTACGGCGGCGACCCCAAGTTCATAGCGGAGATCAGCCGCGTGTGTGAGACGGTGATCGGACAGGTGCTGGATTACCTGAAGACTCTGAGCCAGGACGAGGTTGGACACACACACACACACACGCTTTAAAGAGAAAAAAAACATTGCCATTGTAAATCCGTGTGTTTTTCAGGGAGCGCGGCGGCAGGGAACTCTGGCCTTTTCTCTGTTCAGCTGCTTGTTGGCTCACGGAGATCTGCGCAACAACAAACTCAACCAACTCGCTGTTAATCTGTGGAACCTGAGCCACAAGAACGGCTACTGTGACACTCGCACCTCGGTTAGACACACACACACCTATTGTCATTTTCAGAACAGAACACACCAGATCCAGAAAATGTGCTGTGTTTAGTAAATTACATTGTGTGTGTGTGTGTGTGTGTTAGGTGCGTACCCTGGAGCACATCAAGCAGCAGGCCCAGCAGCCAGACGCGGCTCACCTCTCCGACATGCTCCCGCGACTCTCCCTGCAGTCACGGGCCTGAACCTCTCTGATCTTTGCGTGCTCCTGTTACCAGTATGATGAGTGTGTGTGTGTGTGTGTCACAGCTTCTCTCTCTCCCCCCCCCCCTCACTCGGACCACACCGGCGCAGCACACACCGATTACTTAAAACTTTGTGGAAACCCGGCCGTGGCTCACACTCTCCCGACACCTGATTGGTCGAGATCTTAAACCAGCATGTGATGTCACTGTGTGTGTCTGTGTTTCTGGACAACGCTGTGAATTTATAGTTGATTAGTGATAATTAGTATTCTCTACGTAACTGCACTTTTTGCTTCACTATTAATCACCTGTAGCTCAGCTTACTGTACTGCAGCATCACTACGAATCTCACGGCTGTTTCTTTAATAAACTTTTTGCATATTTTAAACGTTTCTGGATTGTATTTGTGATCTTTCCTTCTTTCTTTTTTCCGTTCTTTTTTATAAACCCCGCACCTGCTGTATTAAACACCAGTTCCGTGTCAGTGCTTCAGAAGAGAGAAATGTTTTTAGTGTAATCCTGTGACCTGGAACTCGGTTCTTTTTTTGAGGATTTAAAGAGGAACGTCTCGCCCCCGTCCTTTTATTTACAGAGCTTTAACAAAAGTCAAAGCATCTGCTTCACACTCTTTCCAACATACTTAAATAATAAGTCTTCAGATCCCACTCAGACCTCTCTCTCACACACACAAACGAGTAGTGGTGAAGTTTGTTCAAATGTAAAACTGCAACAAACACATCTCTCTGGTACGACAGCAGTGTACACACACACAATTGTGATCATTCCTTATACTTTAATTGTATACAGAACAATAATTAGTGATGCATCAAGAACACATTTTCCCACCAGTTCAGATGTTTTGGTTCTGATCACATCATCACCCGCGCACTGTTGAGCTGCTGTACAAACCACGCGGAATTCCGCTATCCCATCCTGACCAGTGGGGGCAGTAGAGCTCCCTGTCTCACTGTCTGTACAACTGAAATAAACAAACTAGCATCGTGTCTCGAATCCTTTTGAACTATAAGGACCGATGATGTGCAGAGTTACTTTAAAGTCTGGATTAGTAAGTATTTTCATGAGTCATGTGGTAGATGGTCATGATGGTATTCGATCTGAGACACGGTCTTCAGCGTGGACGTCTGGAGCATCAGGAGGCTTTGGCTCACACTCTTAATCACTAGTGTCGTGTATACAGCAGGAGCTCCTGCATTCGGTACAGGATGGTTTATATCGGAGACTGATCAGCTGATCACCAGCCACGCCCACTCACACTGAACACCAGACGAGTCTGATCACCGACCGATCGGATGCTTCATCTCGAATACTAATTTAATAATTTTTTTCTTAAGAATTGTGATTCATACAGCCTCCGAGTGGCGCAGTGGTAAAGTGCTCGCCCTATCAGCCGGAGGTCTAGAGAGAGCTGATTGGCCGAGCTCTCTCAGAGGGGCGGGATGAGAGGTACTTCGTGCTCCCACATTAATCACGACTCTACAGCCAATCAGTAGCGTCTGTGAGCTCGCGCAAGCAGAAGGATCGGCTAGCGCCTTCCTCTGCGTGTGTGACTCCGCCCCCAACCATGCGTGAGCGAGCAGTTCGAAAAGATGCGGGTGGCTGGCGTCACGTGGTTCGGAGGAAACACGTGATAGTCTTCAACCCTCCTGAGTGGTAGTAGTAGCCTTAATGTGGGAGCCCCCTAGTGACAGGGAGGAATTGGACATGACTAAATTAAGGAGAAAACCAAAGAAAAAAAATAAATAATAATTGTGATTCATAACTGTATAATTTTTTTCTTGGCTGAAGAGAGCTGCTCTCTCTCACACACACACACACAGTCAAGCCATTTTAAACACCGATACTCATCGCAGTTGAACACACTGTATGCAGCTCTGTAACCACGATTCTGCCCTCGTGTTAGAAAAATCTGCTACAGCGTCATCCTTTTTTTCAGCATTTTCGTCAATGCTCATTACTGCATTACCTCCATACACTATGCTCACATCACACACACACAGTCAGCTGAGTTGAAACCCGTCTCCGTATCGATGCATCACTAAGTAATAAATCAATCACCACCCGTCTTCTGGTTGCTATGACTACACATCAGATGTTGTCCCTTTTCACGCAGTTTATTTATTTATTCATTCATTCATTAGTTTATTCTCTTGGAGAGCTGCTGCTGCTGCTGCTGAGTCCAGAAGTCTCAATCACCTCTTCTGACAACTAAACAAACAAAAATGGAGCAAAAGAAAACAATAAAATAAACCCTGCAGCTACATATTCCAGGACACGTGATGAAAGAAAATAAGGGTCAGGTGGAGTTTGATTCAGTTCGGTGTGTGTTCTCTAACTCGGAGGGGGCGTGTGCAGGCGTGCGACGTTCAGTCCAGCTCGATGGGGCTGCTGTCCTCATGAACTTCCTCACCCTCCTCTTCCTCACCCGAGCCCATTAGACTGTTCAAGAGATTCCCTGCAGGAGTAGACGAGACAGAAACCAACAACGACTGCGTGACTCATGTAACGTAATACAGGATAGATGAGGGGTAAAGGGGCGGGGCTTCCAGGTCAGAATAGTAATATTTCAGAGCATGCATGCAGCTGTCAATCATCTCAAATAAGCAGCCATTTAGAGGACGTACCTAGTAGACCACCGTATGACGAGGACTGTTTGGGTGGAACGCCAAAGAACAGCTGTCCTATTCTGTCCAGGTACTGAGGAAGAAACACACACACCCCACCATATTGCTTACAAAAATAACACACACAGAGCAGGCAAGACACGCATCTAACCCCTATGATGCATTAAACATCATCAAATGCTTTAAACATCAACTGTTAAAACATAGTAAAATATACAGCAAATATTGTCAGAACAGTAAAGTAAAAACAGGGCACGATTGATCTCAGAAAACAAACCGCTATGTGACTGTGTATTAATCTGATGTGTGGTGGAGATTCTTACAGTACTGTACAAAAGTCTTGGGCACGTGGAAATTACTGCTGTGGCGTATGGATGCCTTCAGGAAACAAACTAACTAACCGATTATAAAGCCCAGTAAACGGTGATGAGTGAAACAGTCAGTGTTTGGCGTGATGATGCTTTCAGAAGCCTTTAGTCTCAGGTACAAGTTGTGTAGCTTCCCTCAGTATCCTGCAGAACCTCACACGCTCAAGCTTATTTTATTCATCCAAAACCCAACAGATTTCTCCCTCTCTCTTTGTTGTGTATAAAAACTGATCACTTGCAAATGAGGGTAATTATCCACACACACGGCTTTATCCGCACTCTGACTGTTGAATTAATTAACTTTTTAAATCATGCATCCTATATCTCATTTTTTTGCCATTATCTCTTTGCTTTTCAATACACCTTGTCCATCTGTCGACAAGCTTTCGTATTTCACTCATAAAAACATTTTTTTAGGCTGAGCTGCGAGTCACGAATGCACCGCTGTCTTCACTTCTTCATCAGATCAACAGGTGAAAGTCTGATGGAGTGAGATCGGGGTGTGTATACACAAAGCTGTTTAAGCCTAAATAGTGACGAAATTCTAAGAAAATTCCTGTAAATTTAGGACTAAATCTTAGTAAAGATAAAAATGATTCACGAAACATCTTAGCCCTAAAAACAGCTCCTAAGGTTAAAATTGTTAAGAGTACAGAGGAGGACTTTTAAGAGGCTTAAGAGTTTCTATAGCAGAGGACAAAATGGTGGAAAAAAGAAATATTCTCCAAACACTGAGCGTAAAGCTAAAAGTTTTCTTCCTTCCTTCCATCTCTCTTGGATTGTTGGCTACAAACCATCCTAAAGTGTAACTTAAATAAACTGTCCTGTAGTCATGCAAACTGGTATTTTGCTCCCATTAATCTAAAATGGATCACAAGCAATAAAATCAGTATAATAAATAAACGTAAAAACTTAACTATAGTCCTTCACAGTCCTTGAATTGCTGCGTCTCTCATCCAGGACTTTTTCGGCTGAGTTAGGAGCTCTCTGAGGGAAGCTTTGTGACGGGCCCAGGACTATAGTGAGGACGCTTTAACACAGAGTGTCGACAGAAGCGGGTGGACGTGCGAGATCACAACATCCTCAGATATCAGTCCTCTGTGTTTAATCTGACGTTTAGTCTTCAGCTCTTCAATAAGCGTCTCACTGTAACGCGCATTGTTGATTGTTAAACCCCCCCCCCCCCTTTTTTAACTGATAATGTTCCAATACTTTTGGCCCTTGAGAATCCTAGAAAACTGTAAACATTTATCAATTGTCCAGCTGATAGTTGCATGTTAAACTTTCCCACGGTCGCTGATTGAGGACGTTTCCGGTCCGTACTCTGTCGCTTACTCTCAGGCTCGTAGTGATGAATCCGTCTCTCGTCACCAGTAAGAAACTTTTTCCCCCTTCCTTAAATTATCAGTACAGTTGTTGTTCACAGATATTCAAACTGTTTAGGCTCTTCAGCAAGAGGTACACCCTCAGACCACAAAATAAAATACTGCATGCTGCTCTTGTTCCTGTTCTTCCATCTTTTGCTTGCACCGCAGTTACACATGAACTGATGTAACACGTACACACATTTAGTTTGTACTTAAAGACACAAGACCTCTGCACAGTACATTAAAACAGGATTATTAAAACACTACAGTTTATGATATTAATAACAGCAGTGCTACTCTGATGTTCAACACTGGAGACTCCTATGAACATTAAACTAGGAGAAGTCTCCTTGCGGACGATTGAAACATTATTCTTGACTCCTTTTATAATCAGTGGAGCGCCTGCTGTGTGACGAGCCGTCTCTATGGAAACGATTAATGTAAACCTGCACTGCCGTCAGAGCTGCTGTTAAGGAGAATCAGTAAACAACTTCTGACCAATCAGAGAGGCTGTGGTGTGGGGCGGAGCTTAAGAGCGATGCAGTGTTTGTACCTCGTTGTACATGGGGTCCCTCTTCAGCGATGGCTGGTACTGTTCACATAATACTGTAAAGACCGTCAGCTTTCCACTGAGAGGAGAGAGAGAGAGAGAGACACACACACATTACTTAACTACAGTGAAGACTCATCATCAGAGTTAGCTCTCTTTGCTAACTTTCTGCATTATCTTTCTGCATTACTCAGAGTGATGACGCTAATCCAGAGCGCACACTAGGCTAATCAGCGCTCTGTCCAGCTGCATCTCCTCAAATAATCTGAAAGGGAGATCAGATCAGATCGGACATTCGTACCCGTCGACCGCCAAGAGGAGGAACCACAGGAAGTTGAGGAGCGGCTGCATGAACGGAGGGCCCTTCTCTATGGACGGGTGCTTCTGTGTGTACGTAGTGAACACCACCGACGCACTCGTTTTGTTCTTTAGACAGAGGAACCTGCAAAGGTAAATGTAAAGAGATGTAACAAGACACCGCTGAGCTCTAAAAGTCTCATGACCGGAGTGTCCCGGTTGGACTCGAACGCCCTTCAACAATTCACGCTGAAACCAAACTGTCCCTCACAAGCATGTGATTGGAAGCAAAGCACAAAATGTAAAATGTACTCACTGTAAGACGGCCTGAGCCACGAACATGTCGACCTCGCCGCGAAAGCCACGTGTGGCCGAGTACTCGACCAGCATCTGAGCGCATCCCTCGCCGTCTGAGGAGTGCAGGAAGTGGTAGCGAGACTCGCTGTAGTTTTGTTCTGAACAAACAGACAGGAAGTTAGGAAACAGGAACGTCACGAACTCAAACCGAAAGGTGTGGTGTTTAGAAGTACCCTTCCACAGCGTCACCGCCAGCAACTGGTGTAATTTTGGGTGTCCCAGCTTCCCTGAGCCGCCCGTGGACCACTTGAGCGCCCGTGAGACGAAAGCCACCCTCTCGGGGGAGATGGGGTCCATCAGGCTGAACAGCTTGACCAGTTGTTCTGCAGGAAACACGTCTGTGAACCAACACCTTCTGAACAGGGCTTTAACTAGGTAAAAGTCTTAGAACTTTTCTTACCCAGGATTTCCTCTTCTACTTCAACCTTTGACTTCTCTAAAGTCTCCAGGACTAGCATGGACAGGTCCGCCGCGCTATTTTGCTGTGGGGAACAAAAACACTGTGACTGTCTGAGGAGATCCCCAGCTCAGCACAATGTACACTATTGCTAGAGATTTGGGGTGGGGATACAATATTGTCTGGTTTTCAGCCTCAGATATAAACCGAGCACAGAAACTTCTAAATGGCGCAACAGAAACACATTTTTATGGCGTTACATTATCAACTATCATGTGCATCAAAATCCTCCAATCTGCCTTTTTCTCCAAACTCTGAGAAAATTAGTCATTAGCCCACTCATTACACACATTTACATCAGTCTCACAACACCGTCAGCGGCAATTAGTCGAGTGCGTTAGAAGCCGCACAGACAGTTGCTCAGAGCTGCACAACCCGCAAGTTGAATTTTGAGACTTTCGAGGCGTTTCAGGCGGTAAAACATCAAAGCTTCTTTATAATCCTGCACTCTGCGCCCTCGAAACCATCTACACTTTCCTCCCGTGTGTGAGAGTGAATTATCTGCCAAGTTTGTTTAGAAATAATTATGGCAAATGACAGAAATGCGCTGCTATGTTAAACTCTTGTGTTTGAAGTTTGTAGTGTTTAAATGCTGCACTTGGTGAAACAATTAATGTTATAAGGAACAGGCTACATTTAATTACTCATTGAACATTGTTAAAGGTTTAAAATTTGTAATAAAATCGGGGAGAATTTTAAAACTGTCATTCATAGAATCGTATGCGAATATGATGACCTGCACCCTGACCCACGAGCAGGGCGGCTGAGCGCTCAGTACTTTGGGTGTGTGTGTGTGTGTGTGTGTGTGTGTGTGTGCGCACAAACTGAAAACACAACTACATCATGGAGCACACAGGCCCGGTGTGTATGAGTCTTTAATGTGTATAATTTGTTTATAGATCTCAGAGAGAAATTAAAGCTTGGTAGGCACCGGAGCTTTCTGGAAACAATCAGAGGTGGTTAAGAATTACATGTTGGCTCTTCAGGGGGGGAAATACTAATATTGTTAAAATAGGAATAACATAATTACACAAAACAGGAATATAACAACTAACCTGGTTATAACTAAAAAAAAGCAGAGCTCCATTATACATCAGCTCCCGAGCTTCTGCAAACTTGGACTGAGACGTATACCTGAAAAAAATAAAAATAAAAAAAATAATAATAATAATAATAATAATAATATCATTAATACATTCTGAATAGAACACTCTGTACCTGATACACAAACACCAGCTTTACCTTATAACTAAAACTACATCTACTGTATAAGAGCTAATCATTATCTGAGACAGTGTAATAGATAGTATTATAGTGTGTGTGTGTGTGTGTAAATGTCAGTGTTCTGCTCATAAACATTTAGTTATTAAATGTCAGCAGAATGAACACACAGCTCGCGCTAGACACACGGCTAATTTAAACACATCGGCCCTCATTACACACCACACACACACACCGCATTCAACAGCATGTAAATATACACACTGCAATGTAAATGTACATTATTCACAAAACACACCGGCTGACAAAATGTAAAAATCATCGTTTTTATTTTAATGTTCTTATCTCTGTTAAAACCAGAAGCTAGCTAGCTAGCTAGCAAACAGGCATCCAGTCTAAGTGATATCGAGTGACAGCAAGTCGAGCCAATCAGAAAGAAGGATCACTCCAGGAGGCGGGATTACTGATGCGAGTGTAGCCAATCATAATAAGGAAACGCACGCCGCTTCATTGACAAGGAGAGAAAGATCTGGAAAAGACAGGCCAGGGACGGATTCCGATGCTTTAAATACTGTTTCTCTGTGATAAACTATAAGTCTTACCTAAAGAATAAAGTCCGATACATTTGATGGGCTTCATAATAGTCTCCTCTCTCCACACTGGCGCGCAGTTTCCCTTCCACCCGCTGCACTCCTCCACGGTTCCTCTTCAGAGCCTCCTGCTCCGACATCATTGTTCCCTTCGCGCTACACCGCTCTGTCATGGAGTTTGACCTTTTCAAGCCGCCGTAGCTGCAGTTATCCAATGGTTTGTTACTTCCTAGTTAAGTACACTACACACAATGACGCATGCGCATTCCTTAGGGCCCTACGTACCGGACAGAGAAGGATGTTGGGACGGAGCCCAGGTGGCAGCAGTGTGAGGAGAAATATTTTAATTAATATCAATGTCGTTTGTGATAATGAATAAACAAACAAACAACCCCCCCCCCCGCCACGCCAAATTGTTTACTTTTATACTTTGACATCACTAATTATTTCGTAAACACAACTAGGACGTGAAATAATTAAACTGTTCATACTGTTTCATACTTTTCTTTTTATTAACAGTTTGTTCACCAAAAATATCTTATTGTTTGTTTAAAAAGTTTTTTTCTTTTGACAAAAATGATGATATACAACACTTGATGTAAAGAGTAGCAAAGCAAACAACAAATGACAAATGGAGAGAATAAATGAAAAAAAAAACTATGAGCAAAACACATAATAACATGAAATAATATGTGTTTAACTGGATGGACATTTTTTGCATAGAAAAAGAAAGAGAGAAAGAAGTGAGGTAATGAGGGGGACAACCTTCATTAAACAGGCAAACCTCAAACACCTTTTAATTACATCCTTAAATTAAAACAGATTTAAATGTTATAGTCTTTGACTGAATAACATTCTCATAATCAGACCAGCAGATCATTTCTTCATTATGATACGTATAATAACTTCATATTTGTTTGTGCAATTCCACAAACACCTCTTTTTTCTTCTCCTGAATTTGCTCAGCTGACGATGTTCCTGGGAGGAATGGGTCTCGGAACTCCGGATCCGTTTCTGGGAGGTTGAGAAGTCCAATCTGCAGGCTGTAAGTTACTGTATGTTTCTGGAACACAAAGGAAAGAAGAATTGACATTGAGTCTCTGTGCTATGTAAGGAGTCCAACACTAGGGGGCGTTGAAGGCTGTTGAAGGCGAAGAAGCAGAAACTGCTGTCTTGTCTCTGACACTGGAGACTCCTTCCATACACGTTACATCTTAGAATCTCTTCGTTATTACGCTGTACATGTTTGTTAAAACATTTGTCATAATAAAATGTTTGCGTTTGCGACTTTACAAAACCAGAGCCAGGTCAGGATAAACCCGTTAGTGAGGCTGTAGGAATAAATATAAATGGTGTGTGGTGTACAGATTACCTTGTTCCATCTGCAGAGGTGGACGGCAGATACTGAAACAAACACCAGAGACAAACATGATGAAGGCCACAGAGACTCGACTGTTCACAGATCAGGAATATACAGTACAGTACAGTAATCCCTCCCCTTGTGTAAAGCAGACAATACAGGAGTTCTGGTCGTCCTCTGGCCCGAGCAGTGACATGAGTTACTAAGACTAAAAGGAACAAAGGAGTGTATGATCATGTGGTTACCTGTGGAGCTGTAGGAGGAACGTTCGTCAGTGGTGGAGCTTGTGCTTGTGCTTGGACATTTCTGCTCGGCTGGACGTTGCTCTGAGCTCTCGTTTCGTTTGTCCTGTGTAGAGGGACAGGAACCGTATGACACTGGCTTATAAATACTGACTCAAAGAACTGAGTCAGTTCAAAGAACTGAGTAATGTTTAATACTAAACTAATCATGATGGTGAGATGACATTAAACACTGCTCAACTCTCACAATCCCAAAACACCTTTAAACACTGTAAAGCTATATCATAATCACATTGTTAAACCACACACACACACACACACCTGAAGGGATAGAGAACCAGTAGCTGAGATTTTCTTAAAAGAACAAACTAGTTTATATAGATGGAGAAGTTTATTTATTTAGCATGTATGGAAAGAGTCTCCAACATCAGTGCTTAACCCAGTATAACACTGAGGAAACTGAAACAACTTATTATACCTGTGCAAGCAACGATGACCAGCCCAAACACCTGCACTATACAACCTGTGTGCCTTCTAAGCTTGTTAAGACCTCCAAAAAAGCCACTCAATTTCACTTAATATGATGCCACCCAAAATCCCTTCACTATTTTGCATCCTCCATGTTTTGAGATCAGATGGGTCAGGTTTGGTGGCGATCATAATGCTGCAAGTGCTTGGGCTGGTCATCGTGCGAAGTCCAGAGCCCAGACTCTCAGACGTCCTAATCGCAGCAGATTCCAACCTGTGTGCTGATTTTCATGACTTTTCAAGCATGGTGAGACCTCTAAAAAAGGGACAGATATTTGGGGGGAAATGGGTCATTTTTGATCATGTTAACTTGCTAAAGAGGAAATACCGATACCATTATGACTGATTTTAGAATGGGGGGAATTTTATGTCAAGACCCCCAAAAAGCCATGGTTGCTGGAAAAAAAAGCATCACACTATGATGTCACTAATTGTGATGTCACTCAATATGATTTCATTCAATATCCCGCCTTGTGCCCTAAGTTTCCTGGGATAGGCTCCAGGCCCCCGCGACCCTGTATATAAGGATAAAGCAGTAC
>JAOTQY010000052.1:97215-109931 GCA_026413445.1 Dolichallabes microphthalmus
ATCGATAACGGCATTCGTTGACAACGAATTTCATTATCGATAATTATCGATTTTATTGATTAGTTGTTGCAGCCCTACAGGAAATTTTAAAAAAAACTAAGATTTTAGCATGTGCATGCGTAACCTCCATCTGTCCTCCTGTTTGAAAAGTTTTCCAGGTGAAACACTGCAGGTATTCACAGTACAGAAATAAAAAAGACGCAAGTGCATCACTGTCCAAACACTTATGGCCTCTTAAGGTATCTAAGTGAGCCCTGCTACAGGATGACGCATTTTGCTTTGTTGGTTAGAAACCTGAGCGTGCCGGATGAGGCGTCAGGTGGAGGACGAGGTGGAGAGCCGCTAACGGCGGTTCTGTGGGTTAGCTGTGTAAAGAGTAAAGGTGTGAATGATAGAGGTGTGTTTATTCTATCTCTCCACACTGCCAACAAGCCAAAACACACACACACACACACACGGAGCAAACCTGATACGTCTTATCTTCACACCATTATGCGTTTGATTCGTTTTCATGTTCTTTTTCCGGATGCCATCGGACACAGGAACCCGCGATGAACCGCTGATAATTAAAAAGAAAAGATAAACAGCATGGACTCAGACGCCTAACTCCAACAACAATAAGGACGAAGAAGAAAATCATGAGATGCTCATTTATTGACATTTAACTCATCATCAATCCTGACAGTTGATTGGTCAGGAGGAGTCTGCGCTCTGAGAGACGCTGATGGAGAGGAATGAGCTCTGTGCCTCTCCTAAAGACATTACCGTCACGGCTGAAACCTGAGAGCGGACCTGTAGGATGTCTTAAACACATTTCTCAGAGCTTAATGCACATCACACGGATGCGGCGGGCGGCGTTCAGATGCGCACGCCACGGGAAACCGTCTGGAACCTGGACGTGGTGGTGCGTTGCGCTCGGAGAAGACCTTCCTGTCGTAGGTTCACTCGAGTGATGAACAAGGATGATGAACGATATTACCCACAATGCCGTGCTGACACTGATGCCCGAGCTGGTGACAGTAATGATGCGGCGGTGCATTAGTCTTCCTGTCTCTCTCTCTCCTCCTCGTTTAAACATACGAACTGTAGCACCTGCAATGCATGCTGGTTTTTTTTTTCTTGAGCAAACCTGGCTCACAACGCATGCGTGAAAATTTTCCCGTCCCCGTGTGACGTCATCGCGGGAGACTTATGCAGGGGGAGTAGCGCGCGCACGCGCACCTGGCATCAGGTGAGAACTGAGGATCGGGAGGAGGAGTGAGGGGACGAGAGTGTCTCACAGCGAACCTTCCCCTTAATGTGCGTTACAACACAAATCTCTCTCTCTCTCTCACACACACACACCTTCACGCGCTGTGCCCCCGGTATAGCCGCTGTAGAGAGCAGATAAAGCGCGCGCGTGTGTGTGTGTGACCCCGGTCACACCCAGCAGCCGAGCCGAAGTGTGTCTTCGCGAGCTTAGCCTTAGCGCTCCTACGCTAGTTACAGGAGATAAGCTAAAGCTAACAGCGCGGACACACGCGCACACACACTCACCGGAAATGACTTACAGAGTATAAATCCTGAGTGAAGCCGCTCCGCGTCGTGCTGGGTCGGTGTGTATGTGTGTGAGACTCTCAGCCCATCTCCAACACAAACTTCCGAGCCCGAGTTACCTCCAGCTACCTCACACACTCTCACAGCGCAGGGGGCGGGGCCACCGAGCCGGAAGTACAGCCGCAGAGCCTCACGGGAAACGTAGTCACCGCGCCTGAGAAACATAAACAGGAGCGAAACCATGCGTGAATTAAAAAAAAAAACTGTTTTATTATGAAGCACTTTATTTTCATTCATCTATCCATTATCTATAGCGACTCGAGCTTAACACCACCCAGCCCGCCCACACAAACACACGCACACACAATGTGGGCAATTTGGGAGCGCTAATCAACCTCATGTAAATGTTGCTGGACTGTGGGAGGAAACCAGTGTACCCAGAGGAAACCCACCAAGCAGGCAGACACTTCTAACCACCAAGCCACCATGCCACTGATATTTATCATAGAAATCATTTACATTTACAGCATTCGGCAGACGCCCTTATCCAGAGTGACTGACATTTTTATCTCATACATCTGAGGAGTTGAGGGTTAAGGACCTTGATCAAGGGCCCAACAGGGGCAACTTGGTGGTGGTGGGGTTTGAACCAGGGACCTTCCAGACCTTCTGGCTCTCATATTACATATATATTTTATTTATTTATTTTATTTTATTTTTCGAACACAGTCCGAACTGGACTTTTTGTTTTGTTAATTTATGTTGTTAATTTATGTTGTTAGGTCAATCTGTCTTGTCTTCGCTAGCCAGCTAACTATGCCTCTTCGCTAGTTTAGTTTTTCTGTTAATTTATGTTGTACCAAGTTGTTGTGCGGACTGGATATTCCGCTGTGGCGACCCCTTGCCGGGAGCAGCCGAAAGACCAACAACAACATTTATGTTGCATGTAGCACCTTGGTCCTGGAGGAACGTTGTTTCGTTTCATTGTGTACTAACTGTATATGATTGAAGTGACAATAAAGCCTACTTGAACTGTTTAGTTGTAAATTAATTAAAAGAAGAAGCTTGTTATAGGCTGTTGTGTCCGTTGCACCTTGATACACTTTACCAGTCAGCCCCGAATACCCGGGAGAGACTGACTAACACACACACAATAATTTTTTTTTCATCTCAAAACTTAACAGTTCGATCACTCTTTTTTTAAACCTAACTATAATTTAAAAAATATATTATATACAAATAGTTATTATTTGAGCAAAAAGTTATTTACACTTATACACTTGCATTAAATATATATTCAAAAGAATGTGCGTATTTTGTGTGTGTATACTGTAAAAAAAAAAAAAAACTTTATTATTATTGAAAATATTATTAAGTTATAGTCTTAAAGGACTTTCCAGTGCCACTCCGCACTCCGGCTCACTAGGTGGGAGTAGAAATGCAGCCGTTCCGCCCAAAACACAAAACACCAACGAAGAAGCGCCGGAGACGCGCTAAACCCAGAGCAGTAATGGCGCCGCTGTACGTTAAATAAAAGCCCAGCGCTCGTGACGTGGAGCAGCGGGTTATAAAGAGATTTCCTCTGCACTGATTCTGAAACTAACATGAATGAAACGTTAAGATTTCAATCTGTGCTGGAAAAGCTTTTAAGCTCACTAGAGGCCTCTAGCGGTCAGTAAATATAGCGACAAATAAAAAAAAATGAAAGGAGTGTAATGTTAAAGAATTTTAAAGCTGTGAATTATTTACTGAAATTTAAATTCTTACATGAGTTAAAATGTATATGTAACCAGGAACACCATTCTGTATGTAAATAAAGTTGCACCTAAGTTGTGTGACACTGATGTGTGTGATAATAAAATGAAAAAAACTCTTGCTCAGCCTCCACCTGCGACAGGTGCGGTGTGAGGACAGGTGCGGTGTGAGGAGCTTAAAGCTTAAACTGTCCCATGGAGACACCAAATGACGTAACAGCTGGACATTTGTATACCAGCTGGTCGTCTTTTGCATATCAAAAAGTGCTACGTATGTCGGTTCATGAGATCAGTTCAGAATTTGGATGCGTTGAATACAGGGCATGGAAATGAGCTTCAGTTGATTCAACTGACGAAACATGTCGCACAATGAACTTGGCAAGAACCATGACTGGATGCTGTAGATGACAGGGTTCTGCTTCATCTGGCTGGGAAGGAGTGTGTGCGTGCTGCAATGCGACAAAGGTGCAGTCCTTGCTTTGTCCTCATGAAGACACAGAGCAAGCATACGATGGGTTGATATTCGAAAAGCATCAGGATATTCAAGGAAGTAATGTGTGCTTTAAGAAGAACGTCACATACCTCACAACAGGTTCAGTTTAACCCCTGTGTACAGGGATGTGTCAACCAGCCAGGAAGTTACAGCATATGGAAAGTGATATAAGGAGTGTGAGAAAAAAGGGAATCACTTGGTTAAAATGTGTAAATGTAATAAAGATCAAGTGGTTAATGTAACAGAGCAGCATTTAAGCCCGTTTACTGGAAGGAGACAAGACCTCAAAATAGAAAATTGGGTTTAAATCTTGCACTGGGGTTCAGGGGATCATCATTTCACACAACCTGTGGTCCGAGAACCCAAACCACAAAACTCCCCACATACAGAGAGTATGGAATAATAGAGATGAGATACGGACATTTAATACAATTGATCGTAGTTAAAAAGGATGTAAAAGCAGTACTGGGAATCCACATGTGTGAGGAAATGAGACTCATGAGAGATGAGAGAGTGATGATGTTGAGAACCGAGAGGGAAATCACTGCTTTGAGGCTGAGAACACTCTTAAACTGATCAGGTGAAAAGGTAGTAGGAAGTAAAAGTGAGAGAAATTCTAATCAACATCAAACAGGATCAACCAAGTGAAGTTGATCAAAGCATCGAAAAACATGTTCCTCATTTATGACAAGTTGAATAGGTGTTTAAGGATCTGTCTGGACACACACTCTTGCCTGTGTACAGTAAACACTGTTTACTGCAGTAAGTTTGTTTGTCTGGCGCGTGTTTAGGATCACCACAGGATGGTAACGAGGATCTTTGTGGGAAGAAAAGGAGCTGAATCATAAATCGAGGACATCTGCAAGTTTGGACCAAGGGTAGATGCTGGAGAAGAAGCTACACATTTCAGACTGAACAAAAAAAGGTTTAAACTGTGCAGGAGAAAATAAAATACCCGGCTCACGTTGCCTCAAAAGATTGCTAGAAACCTGCTTAAAGCAAAATGAAGGCATCTGAGAGATGCGTTTGAGCAGTGCTCTGGCTAGAATACTGAGAAGACTGAACAACCTGCATGAGTATGATCTAAAAAGTTCAGTACACACCAGGAAGGAAAATGCAGGTACTGGAATAGCGACCTGAATTTTCTTCAAAGGAGATCGGATCATTGTGCCAGTATCAACGAGAGCTGAAATGCTCAAAGGAATTAATTGACGTTACACAGCCATAGCGGTAGTCTCCTCAGAGTTGTACTCTTCTGGCCCGCGATGTCTCAGAGTATAACAGATATGATTAACTGTGGATTTGCAACAGACACAAAAGAACCCAAAGCAGAGAAGTGCTACATCCACCCAGTCTTCCAGAGACCCCTTAAGATTAATTTGTTTATCTTTAATAATAGATTAATTTGTTTATCTTAGACAGTAGAATTATCTGAACATAATGAGACCTTCAGAACACACTCATAGAAAATTCATCGAGGTTAGTGGCTGAGGAAAGACACAAGGAGTTCAGCAGTCATTTCCCGTCTCACATCGAGATCTGGTGGACATGAAATTCCTGATGTTCTAATTCCACACAATGGGCTTCAGTTCAGCTCATGGGGAATTCCAAGACTTTGTGAAGTTGTTCTGGCACAAAGCCACAAGACCCCTATTAATTCAGTTCACAGAAAACCCAAGAGAGTGTAAAGTTGTGGGAGTCCCAGTACAAAACCACACGCCCCCACAATCACCAGTTCAGTGCGAAGTCCGGAGTACAGAAGTTCAAGAATTCACATAAAACCTTCAGGGCAAATGTCTCGCTCTGCTGAACCTGAGAAATAACCCTAAAGAGGATGTGGATGCAGGAGTTATGATTGTTGTGAACAATGTTGATCATTTATTGGACTGAACAGTGGTGATTAGCAATTGGACATTGTGAATAATGATGATCAGAGGTTGGAACAATTGTGATTAGATGTTGGAACCATGGTGATCGGACACTGAGAACAATGATGATCGGACATTGAAACAATGATGATCAGATGTTGGGAACAATGGTGATCAGTGATTGTATGTTGGGAACAATTGTAATTGGCTGTTGGGAACAATGATAATCAGATGTATACAGGAAATACAGAGCTGCCAGAATTTGTGACTAAGTTCGTTATGTGTATTTTCTTTAATTTTGCACCTCTACCCTCTAACCTTCTGTCCCCTTTAAACGCTGCTGTGAAACCAGAAGATCCAGCTGTGGGAGTGGAGTCGTCCCTCCATCTCTGATACTGTATTTGTCACCCTCTTATTGGAGAAGTTTAGACGAGATTTTCAGCAGACATTTCTCACACTGACACAGCTATGCTGTGGGCCATCTATGTCTGCAGTGGTGCTGCTCTCAACTCACACCCAGAGAATTCTTTAATACATCTGTGATGGGAAAAATTGTCAAGCCGGCTTTAGGAACACATTCATCTGCAGTGGATCATTTACCTGTTAATTCACTAGTTTAAGTGAAGAGTCTCACAATCAAGCGCAATATAGTCTTCGTTACAATGAAGTAAACCACTGTTTTTCTTTTTAAGTACATGCCCACCTTCACAGCGCTGTGGTCTTTACCTCATTGCACAACTTCACCAGAACGCTCATGACTAAGACACAGTGTTTCTCCATGTGTGAGTCCACGCAGTCAGCTGACAGACCGTCACGCAAAACAAGGAAATGATCGCTGAGCATTACGAAAGGAATTATGTGTGGTATGTGCTATCATTTCTGAACCTGTGGGAAATCCCCAAACCTCTAACCTCACATCACTCTTCTCTCGAAGACAGATTTCCTCCGCCGGCCTGAGAGTAAACAGGATCACATGTGCTGAAATGAATACAGAAACAGAAAGCTTGACGTTAGAATCTTAGCGGTGACTTTAGTAAAGTTCACACTGGCGTCCACACCAAGGATTAGAGTCTGTGTTTCAGTGTTGTAATGAGTGTTGGTCACTGATGTCGAGTCATGTTGTTTTTGTTTAAAACCAACTATCCCTGACCAGGAATTACCGCAGAAAACTCCCCTCAACTTGGAAAGTAAGGGAGATATTTCATGCCTGCTCACGCTAACAGGAAATAACATACCAGTTCCCTAATTGTGCGGATTATACTTGGTTAAATCTTCATATTTCTGCTCTGAGATAATAATAATAAGTACATCATACTGAGAATGATAGCATTGGCCATTTCAGGTGAAAGATAATCAAGCCTCATAGATCACAAGCATCTTATTTCTTTTTCTTTTCTCTCAGTACATATGGAAAAAGGCAAACATTTATTCCTTGTCCCTATTTAATTTGCTGATTAACTGTACGTCAATAACTTGCTATAATCTAGATAATCTAATAATTACACCGTAATCAATCTTCCTGTGGTTGTAGTATATGCCATGAAATTGTAACAGTGATGTAACCACAGAATGGCTGATGCAGAAGCACAGAGCCAATGAAAGCCCATGTGCTCAACTCAGTTCTCCTCAGCATTTGACTACAACCTAAACGTACCTCACCTATTATTCAGTTAAATCTAAGAACTGATCGTTTGCTTCACTCATATTGGGAAAATAAGTACACCCTGTATCTATGATCACTAAAAATGAGCTGGAAACAGTGATGCAATACCAAGTTTCAGATGTTTAGTTTTGTTGTTTGCCAGCTCACTCTTTGATACTGATTTTTGTATGCACTGTTTAGCAGCTGCAATCTAATGCTCGTTTCAGTGACAAAAATGGGTTCTATAGTTTAAAAGTGGCGTAACTTAAAACAATATGACTGTACAGATTTAAATCTTGTCCTTCATTCTAGAAATGCCCATCATGGCATGCTTGTGTGTCAGAGGAAGGCAAAGGACAGAAGAATTTATCTTCAAATTTATTTAAGTATCAAAGGGGTTTGAATCATTGTCTCTCTCTCTCTGTGTGCTTCCCGATTTTGAACGTTTTGTTTTTCGTCTCCGTCTACCACTACCTCTGCTCCTGCTTCAAATATTACACACCACAATGTGGAGTGCGTATGTGTGTGTATGGGTGTGTCTTCACTGTCCTCGACCGGTCCCTGCCTGTCAAAACTCTTCCACCTACAACTGGTCCATCTTTCCTGAGTAAAATGATGTGGTTTGGTCCTCTGGTTTCTCTGAAGGGTAAAAACTTGTGACTAACACACCGGCAATTAAAGCACAAGTTAACAAAAGCACTTCTAGATTATATTCATCTCCATTTTACAGGACTGTGCATGAACTTTAAACATTCTACAACAAAATAAACCACAACAGGCGCTCATATTGCTGTTGATAAGAATCAGTTTATTGTGATATTGACATGTGATAAAAGTCTCCATTGTGAGGTGAGGTCACCTGCCTGTCTCTTTTCTGCTAATCCGCTATGAAATGCGCTCTTTCTCCTGAAACGGGTCTGGGAGTGAGGAACGTGATGGACTCCAAGTAAACGGGGTCAGGGAGTACTTCCTGTATCGTGCCCAAAGCTCGCTTCCTTTCCTCTCAAACAGGAGCGCCCGAGAACAATGGAGGCCTGACGCACTTAAAGAGAAGGAGGAAAACTATTCTTACCGCACCAAAGAACCTCGAGTGAACATGCTGAAATATGGGGTTTTAGTGCAAAATAAACAAAGAAATTTAATACAGACATAAATAATTACCCTGTGGAATTTCTGATACTGTTACTGATTACTGTGTTTAACATAAGCACGGGGTTTACACCACACTGCTGTCGAGGTCTGCTCAGAAGGTGTTGATTAATTCTCTATAACAACAGCTCTAACATTAGTTACAGGTTAAGTGTACTCGCTTTAATACATCGTCGTTTCCATAGTAATGGCTCGCTCCACTTACAATAATAAACTGATTAAAATATAATAATATATCATAATAATAATCATCATAATCATAATGGAATAAGCTGCTATAACTTAAAGTAAAAACAGGACTTAACTTATTTCACAGTAAGTGTGACTAAAAGGATAGAAACTATGGTCTGACATCACACTGCTGTGGTTTAAGAGGAATAAAACACGCAGTTATGTGCTGTTTAAGGAAAATAATCAGCTTCAGTGTGCTACAGGAACTTTGTTTCTTCTTCACACCAGGCTGTTGATTGTTTTCCTGTAGCGGCATGACACTGAGGGTGTGTGTGTTTGTAAGTGAAGACTGGTGTGTATTGTTATTTGTGTAACTCAGGCTGATGGGAAGGCCAGGGAAAACATCACCAGCGCAGGCACACAAACGCCGTCGACCGTGAACACCTGGAAGAAAGATTCATACGCAAATAACTCCGGAAACCGCGACGGCTTGTTGCGGGTTGTTGTGCGTGTGTATTGTGCGATTGTTTACCTTGCTCCTGCAGCAGCGCTTACTCAAGCCAAACACTTGATTGAGTTCTCCGCTGCTCCTTTCCTGCCATTCTCCACAGACACGGCTTTGCACGCTGATCTGATAGCACACGTAGCGCTCGGCTCTCATGCTAAACGGCTGCGTTGTCTTACAGCTCTCGGCTAGCGCAGGGTCCCAGTGTCTTAACCTCTACGGAGAGAGAGAGAGAGAGAGAGAGAGAGAGAAGAAAGGGTAACTACTACTTTATTGTCCACGTAAAACATCAAAAAACCCGGGATTAGTTTAATTCCGGCTGATGTACATGACGGCGACTTTAATCCTGGACGGCGACACGGCGTGTGTTTGTGAGTAATGGCGTAGGAGATAACGTCACTGAGACGTTCAGATGGACACGGTGATAAGGAATTCTCCATCCAAACTTATAAAAAAAAAAAATGTCACATGATCAGCAGTTCACGCAAACCCCGCCCCCTTTCACAAGTCAACTGCATCCATTTAAACCATGTTTCCTGCTAATAACGAGCCGCTACCGTAGAGCCAGACACGCCCCTCCAGGAGCGGGCCATACACACTCTCCCAGAGTGATTACACAAGACTACTGTAGTACAGGATGAGTCGGCAAAACGTTTTTCCCAAAAAATATGATGTCTGAAGACTGAAGTTTATGACTCTACAGTATGTGAACAGAAACGATCTGAGGCGCCGCATGTCATGTGAGGGTGAACTCTGTATGCTGTATTCTGCCAGATTCAGTAGATACGATAGCGTACAGTGTAGAACTCAGTCTCACCTCCATGGAGAACGCAAACGCCTTGGATTCTCCAACTCGGGAAGCTTTGAGCAGGAAGTAGAAGCCGTAGAGAGCGACAGCGTGCGTGCAGTGTTCCTGTACAACACACACACACACACACACACACACACACACAGATTTCAGTGTTCCTATTAACAGAGTTTTTTCTAGACAAAAGCCAGTTCTAGAACCCATGAGGATTCTTTGTTATTCCTCTGGGAGAACCCTTAAAGGCATTAACTGCTTAACTACAGCAAGAAGATTTTCCTTTCTCTTCTATACAGTGTAGCTTCACTACCAGATAAGAATTCTACAATGCCTGTTCAAGCTAAAAACCAATTCAGATGAGCTGTGGAATGAGGGGAATGCTGCACCCCGGTCACGGACATTCCGAAGCGAACGGCCTGCCTGGGAAAGTCGGTGATGTGCATGTTGCCTCCGCTGTGGATCTGTGGACGAGCAGAAAAGCTGAGAGTAAAACCAGATGAAACTAGGATCGCTGTCTTGACGGTTCATGTGTTCAATGCTTATTCACCTTGGCGTGTTTCAGAATATTATTTAACCAAAAGTGTGAATTTCACTCTGATAAGATGAATGAGAAAAATGTTAACAATGAACGAGATGAGGAAAGCTGGAGTAATCCGGTCATGCGGGTGAGACGTGTTAGTTTTGTGTTGGTTAGAGACTCACGGCGTAGACGAGGCTGGAGAAGGTGAAGTGGAGCCAGGAGTGAGGGAACACTTTGATCTTCTGCACCTCCTCCATGTGCTGTCCTGAGAGACAGGAAGACATATAAATATAAAAATATAAAACACAAAACAGAACCAAAAAAAAACCCACAACTAATTATAAATCTTTAGGTGTAACATGAGCGTAACATGAGCGGGATTAATGATGACACATAGCGTGGATCGTGTGTGAGATCCGAGACTTACGCTCTGTGATACCATGCAGCCGAAGAGCCTGGAAGAGAGGAGCGTACTTTCGGCCTAAAGGCTGCTCCAGAAAAATCCCAGAAGCCCTGAGGGAGGGAGAGAGAGAGAGAGAGAGAGAGAGAGAATACTCTTGAAATACTTTCATAATACCTTTTAAAGAATTTCCTGCAACACAGAAACTACAGCAGTAACACTGGGTGAAATAAGTGAGACAGGAAATATAACACTGTGTGTGTGTGTGTGTGTGTGTGTGTGTGGTGCTGTTACAGTAAAATAATCAAAAGTGTGGAGTGATGATGAAGTTACTGTCACCACCCTGGAGGTGAATGTTTTTCTGAAGGTATGTGTGTATGCTAAGATTGCGTGTGTGTGTGTGTGTGTGTGTGTGTGTGTGTGTGTGCCTGCAGTAGAAGCCGATGATGGTCCTGTGTGAGGGCAGGGTGTGTTCCCGTATGTTTAACTGCAGGTAGATCCAGTACAGCACAGTCCTGAGGAGCTCGTATTCATTAATTGTAAACAATCTACACACACACACACACACACACACACACACACACACACTATTAGTGGATCAGGGCAGTACTACGAAAGGGGATCATCGAGTTGTATCTAAGGGCTTAGATGTGATGATGACCGGGGGCACTGAAGGGTTTTGAGCAGGAGGTCAAAGGTCAAGTCCCTGAGGTGGATGCGATGTGACAGCACGGTTACCAGCGACAGCTCCAGCCATCGCTCACACGCCTGCTGGAGACCCGTGTGCTGGTACTGAAACACACAGACATGAGACTACGGTATGTATGAAAAGAACAATACTCTGTGTGTGTGTGTGTGTGTGTGTGTGGTCCTGTTAGAGGAAAAATAATCAACACCAGCGTGGTGTGATGCAGCACACTAACTGTCGCCACCCTGAGGCTGATGATTTTACATCACCACTCTCTCTCTCTCTCTCTCCTTTCACACGGGTTGTTTATTGATTAGAGAACGACACACGGGTGTGTACACACATTTACAAATCTTTATGTTGGATTATGGGAATAAAAGTGATTTTTCTGGAACAATTTTAAATTTTGAGCTGATTGGATCAGAGCAGACCTGACTCACACCTGCCCCTGAAACCACTCTGAGGTTACTGTCGCCCCCTGCTGGACATCCACACACTTTACACATCATCATTACATGCTAAGATATACAGTACATGTACATGTCACATTAAACAACAACAAATAAGGGTTACACTATGTGATATGAAGAATAATTAAATAACTTAAATTATCACTGTGTTGGTGTTATCTGTTCCATCTCTCTCACCTTAAAGGAAACTCGATGAAAGTCGCACACTGTGGAAAAACTGATGCTGGATATCATCTCCATTAGACACCTGCCAATGAAAAGTCATCTCTCAATCAAAGCCCATCTGTAACGAGTGTCTGGCTGGAGATTACTGAAAGATAAAAGTGCTGAGAATATCATTAAAAAGTGAATAAACAAAAAAGACAACCATACGGTGCAATACCTTTACAGTTCAGAGTAATGAGATTCTAACTTCTCTAATTATAGTTTATATGATTACACTCTGTCTCCAAACTGCCAACTTCCTTTCTTTCCTTTTATAAATTAATAGAGCAGTAATTAATTAATTTAAGCGAATAATTATTTGTACATTATATTGTACATTTTTAGTATTTTTCTTCTTTGTGTGCATAAATCACCATAACCTCTCCTCAGTCTGATGTGCTGAGAGTTTTATGCTTAACTTTATTTAAATATAAATTCAGTCAGGGCCTCCGAGTGGCGCTTTTGTCCGAAGGAATTGGACACGACTAAATTAGGGAGAAAATCGGTATAT
>JAOTQY010000052.1:180953-195810 GCA_026413445.1 Dolichallabes microphthalmus
TTTCCTACTTTTGATTGGGTAATACTTGATGTCATCGTTAGTTTGATTGGTCTTTTTAACTGTCCAGTGAGGATGGCCCGCCCCCCTCGTCTTAAAGTTTCAGAGCTTAATATGGGACAAAACCCGTCCCGTATTGATTCAAAACGAGACGCGCAATTTCATTCTCAAATACCGGATGATTACGTATTTTAAAGGACGGTTGGCAACCCTAGCATGCAGTGACGTCCTCGAGTTAAGTTTATCTTCAGCCTTTATTCGTCACATATACATTACTACACTGTAAAATTCTTTGTTCTTCACATATCCCAGCTCTGTTAGTAGGCTGGGGTCAGAGCGCAGAGTCAGTGCCCGTGGAGCAGACAGTTTAAGAGCCCAACAGCGGCAACCTAGCGGAGCTGGGTCTCGAACTGTCAACCTTCTGAACAGTAACTCAGAGCCCTAACACACTTATCTTCAGTCCCATTCCTATGTACAGTACATTTCTTGGTAAATCCTTCAGATTATGCTACTATGTTCCTTATCTCAAAGCGTGCTATCAGGGGTTAATGGAAATGTCTGACATTTGGTCTAAAATCTAAGACTCATCAGTGTCTCATTTTATTACAATTTTATAATTTATTACAAAATCTGCCATTTAAACAAAAACAAGTTCTGTTTCCTGTAATTATGCGTAACTTATACCCTAATTAGTCACTGGTTGATCACATGACTACTATGCCTGCCTCTACAGTCTGGCCGAGAAAGAAATCAGCCCCAGGCTCGCTCCTCACTTCAGCTCCACACAGTTCTGGATGTTTTTATTACGACCTTCTGGTGGCGCTGTTGAGCTCACTGTTGCAAGGAATCATTTTTAAACACATCAATCGGTAAAACGGTTAGTTATTATTTTTCAAAGAGAGAGACGAGGTTCCTCGCCGTGAGGATGAGGTTTGCCGGTTCCTGCAGGAAGGGGGCGTATTTCCTCGGAGGGGGAAGTTCCAGGTCACTGCCAATAACAAATCCGTACTTATCAGCTCTCCAACCGGCCACAGTGGCTGCACTTGGGTTATGAATCTGAAAGCGCAGGCTTTTTAATCTTCCTCAAAGAGCTGTTTAATTCTCGCTGTCAGCTCCTCTTCGACCCCGTGTCCCAGCAGAGCGTGTCCAGTCTCGGACGAGAAAGCGGCCGCCTAGAATCACACGGCAATAATTCCATCAGGAAGGTGAATTCTACCCCGTTAAATGCCTAGGCCTGGCCTTTATTGGCTTTTTTTTGCCACTTGTGCTTTTAAAGCTTTTTGCTTTTGTGTTTCATGGATTTCCATAATCGCACACGGGCTTGGAGGTGAGAAGTGGACGTGATGAGGGACACGTGTCCTCTCGGCTTTGTCTCTGTCATACAGACGCTATTCCTTCTCCACCTCCACCACCAGCAGCTGCACTATTTGCCATTTGCAGGTTTTTTTCCCACATTATTAGCACAAGTGGAACAAAAATGACTTTTCCAAATGAAATTAGGTTCTCAATTCTTCTAATGAGCACGAATATTCAGCTCATTATAGCCTGCGAGAAACAAGCTGAAATAAAAATTTCTTTAAATGACCAGGTTTTTTTTTTATTTCTTGTGGATGGGTGAACATGGAAACCCTTAAAATGTTTCCTCCTCTGAAACAGATTATTCCCTCCGGACATGAATAATCTCATCTGGATGCTGTGGCTTCGTCCCGCTGCCGCTTTAATCATGATTTTTCAGGGTTAAAGGTCACTCCTTAAGGGCACTTCTCTTAAAAAAAAAAAGATGGCACTCCGCAACAGGTGATTATCTTGATTGCATGCATCAAAACAGATACCGGCGTGATTGACAAACATCATCAGTCTGTCGACCCTTGAAATCAATTTCTCTAATTGTACCTATTGGGCCAACAGCCGGAGGTAATTTTGTTGTAAGCAGCTGCATAAAGCGATCCTGAGTACTGGGAACTTTCCTTGTGTGAATATTAACACACGCTCAGTATTATATATGCTATTATGTTTCCACATCTGTAACTGTATACCGTAATGATTTACAATCACACCATCCGGAGTCGCACAGAAGAGGAAGTATTATTTCTCTTTAGCGTCCAAAATGTCCTCCTCATGACTTCTCAGGGTTTTTTTTCCTCACCACTGCCTCTTCCGTTTAATTTGTTAGAGATCTGGATACACATGTTAATTATTACAATAACTAATGATTTGCATCACTGCAAACTCTAAAGCGTGGGCCGAGTCAGCGAACCATCCCCTGCTAAGGAGCGCCCTGAACACAGGGGTTAATAAAAAGGAAGCACACAAGGCACCGGGGCAAAGTCAATGTTTACTGCCCTGCTCAGCAGGCTCTGAACACACAACGTGGCCCAGGAACACATGGCCTGTAGCTTTGATAGGGGCGCAGCGGTATCAGGGGGCGACGCCAGCTGGTGTTGATGGCTGCGTATTAAAGGCGAGCTCCTCGCGCGGTTCTTTCTGTGCCAGCCGATCCACTCCACAGCGAGCCGAGCCGGCGGTGCCGTGACAGCTGCTACGCCCCGAATCGCCGCGCTCAGCAGGAAGAAGACAGCAGCGTCTCTTATCCTGCATCATGAAGAGGTGTGGTGTTTACAACATATTAATCACGTCTCCAACAGTCCCTCCATCTTTTATTAACGACTCCAGAACTCTCCGCTCTACCTGTCCGTCTCTACCTGTCTATCTCTCCTCCTGTCTCTTGCAGGGAGGATTATGAGAACTCTTCATTCGGTGTGCTGCCAGGCGAAGCAGCACTCGGAATTGAAATTGGGCCTCTTCCGAGTCTGGCGCTATTTTTCAGGTACTTCAGGATTCGGGTGCTCTTCATTTGTTAGTGATGTAAGAGTTCTCTTGAAATTCCTCCTCCTTCCATTTAGGCCTCAGTGCTCTCCGAGTAAAAACGCTCTATAAACATTTAGTCATCTTTATCAATTGCTTTATTCTGGTCAGGCTCATGCTGGAGCCAAAAGAGTTCTGAGTCTGACTCTAATACATCACATTCTGTACATACTGTATATTCACACCTCTCTTTACCCACTGGGAGGAGAGAGGAAGCTGGAGAACTGTACCCCACTGGGAGGAGAGAGGAAGCTGGAGAACTGTACCCCACTGGGAGGAGAGAGGAAGCTGGAGAGAGGAAGAGAGGAAGCTGGGAGGAGAGAGGAAGCTGGAGAGAGGAAGAGAGGAAGCTGGAGAGAGGAAGAGAGGAAGCTGGAGAACTGTGAGGAACCTCCAGCAGGACCCCACCCCAGGCTCAGGATGGCACCCGAGCTCTCTATCAACAATCATGACTAATAGTAGAATGTGATTTTGTGTCACTTATAACAAGCTGGAGATGATTGTGACTGTAAAGGGTGGTGAACTCTGAGTTCTAAAGCCAAGTAAAGACCATTGGGTCAGAGCTGGTGAACATTAGCCATGTGATGAGGTGTTACCGTAATGGGGACTTTCAGGTGTGGTCTTTCATCCCAAGCTTTGCAACCAAGAGCAGCTCATTAGGACATGAGGGTGAGAAATTACAGCGAGCTGGTGTGAAGCTACAAACTAAGGCAGACATTTTTTATGTGAAACTAACACTGTTTGGCCCGTAACTGCACAGCAGGCGACAGTGATAGAGCCTCGGGAGCCTCGGGGACCTGAAGGCCGAGCCTCTTAGGGTAGAACGCTGTCAGAAGGTGAGCTAGCACTGCAGAGCCCGATTGCTAATGGCACCAACAAATGAATAAGACATGCAGCATGATTTGCCCTCTACTTTCCACTCGGATAAGATACCCTCCGGGTTAGCTGTTTGCGTGGCCAGGCGTAATTCCTCCTTATAGATCCTTTCTTCATGTTCATGACCTGTATCAGGATGGAGAGCTAAGATCTTCATCACGTTTTATGTACCTGCAGGTTCCTCTCTCATATCACTGCATGATGGTTAGAGGGACCATTAAAGGCTGCAAGCACGGCATTGACTTGCACGACATGAAAATGGCTGACGCATCTTACTTTTTTATCCATTTTTACTGTAGTTATGTTCACGCTGTCACTTATTCTATAGCAGCTATAAACACTTCTCCCCTCTAGAGCCTCTCTCGGATCTAATAAGACGGCGAAACCCACTGGCTGGAATGCAGACTCTTCTGACGCCTTCTGACCAATCAGATTTCAGCGCTGGCTTCAGAAGTTGCACTTTCTTTTGGTTCATAAATTAAATAAATGAATCTTATAAACTGTAATCAGGTAGAAGTGCAATAATTAGTGTGAAAAAGACACTTTATTGAACTGTCATGCCTTTCAGTTTTTTTTTTTTCCCAATTAATCATCATTTTGTTGGAATCCAGAACAAATCGCTCTTGGTTTGCTCTCACCCTCCAAGGAGTTTTTCTCATGCGTGGATGATGCATAAGACGCAGGAAGAGTGATGGTAGAACATTTACTAATTAATAGCTTAATTATTAGAAATCAGATGTCGTTCATCTCAGAAATAAAACGTAATAACACGACTATGAGCGAATGAAAGGGGAAAAATAGCTGAGTTGGGAGAGTTGAGTATCAGGGTCAGGCAGGCGTAAAGTCGCATCCATCACAGGAACTTCATCAGAAGACGGAATCATCGCTCCTCACACCTGTCAGCTTCGCTCTCTGCTCGTTAGTATCAATTATCTGAGAAACTCATTAACACCAGGAGACGTGAAGACGCACTCTTCTGTCCTCTGTCTCACTTGGATTCTTCTCATCTTTTTCCTCATCCCTCACACTCAAGTCTTTCATTCGACTCCTTAACCTTCTCCTGTCGTCCCAGTTTCATTAACAGTGTTTCAGATGTAGGAAAGTACAGGACGAGAACAAAAAAGCTGCTTAGAAAAAAGATTTTTTTTACTGATTATAATAAAAAACGATAATAGACTGAATATGAATGAATCAATGTATAACCTTCATGTACAGTATGTAATGTTTATATACATTCGTATAAAATATAGTCTGTCTGTCATTTCTCCCTCTCTCTCAAATCCTCTTCCTCCAGATATCTCGCTTTGTGTGTGTGTCATTATAAATATTTTGTATACTGTACGTATATACTGTATGTGGCAGAGGGGGCGTGGCGGAGTGTCACCAGTGGATGGACAGAATGTGTCATATTACTGCTAGGCTGCCTAATTGTGTCTCTTTGTGCCTTCAGAGTCTCAGTGTCTTTTTGTAAATGGAGAGAAAGAAATTAGGAGAGAGGGGGCAATGTAGCTGGTGCTTCTGAGCATGACCTTGAACTTGACGGCCTGATAGCTGCGAGGCCAGGACAGCCACGCTCTCTGTGGAGTTGTTCTGTTTAGTGGAGTTGATAGGCGTGCACTGGAAACTAAGAGCTTAGTTGAAACCTAAAGACTCAAAAGAAATGTCTCCTCATTCCTGAGACTTCCTCAACACCCGCTCACACGCCGGGTTCTACAGCAGTACCGAACCCCTGGATTGGGGAAACCCTGGTCCCACTATGACAGCCTCTCTGTGGTGGACTGCAACAGTCCACCACATCTCCGTCTGTGTCCGATTCACCTGTGCTGGTCAACCTGGGGCTTTTCTGACTCCTCCCGTTGCTGTGGGAGGAGGTATAGCCACACTCACACAGCTGAAGGATTCCAGCATCAGGAGGAGGACGTCCCCAGACACCTGAGGAGCGCCTCCAGATACAGGAGTCACTGGAAGGACAAAGAGACACAAAGAAATAGACTGGAATTAATATGACCCAGGTGAGACTCGACCATGCCCCCTCACATATATATCTGTCTCTCTCTATATACAGTACATACTGTATATATCTGTCTCCTGTTCTTAATTTCTTATCTACAATACATACAGTACATACATCTCTATCTGTCTCTCTCTGTCTGTGGTCATGAAAATCAATCTCTCTCTCTGTCTCAGACAGAAGTGGGAAAATCTGATTCAGGCCAAACAACAGGACTTCTCACACATATGTACTTGTGGATCCAAACCCCCCGAGTCGCACAGCATGGCTAATCGTGTTAAATTTCAGTTTTAAACGTCGTCTGGTGGATAACAGGCGTGTAGCTGTAAAGAAACCTGTCTGGTGTTTATCAGGATTATTTATCTCAGGCATCGAATCAGGGCTCGTCATGTGTCAGGGAGGCTGCTGCTCAAACCCGGGCAGGATCAGCTGTTGGTTGACGTTCCTAACCCTCTCTTCTTACTTTCTTTCTCACTCTCTGTCTGCAGAGGCAAGTGGTTATTGACTTGTGTGCTCTGTGGAGGTAATTTATTGCAGGTCACAACATTTTTATGATGAAGAAATAGCTCGGGGTACCTCAGGGGCACAGTTCGGGGCCTCTCATATTGTTCTATCAGCTCCAGTCTTTTGTTCTTTGTTTGGCTCAGAAGGAAAGAGGAAATGCTGCCCAGCCTATTTGCTTACTTTTTTTTTTAATCAGTTCTGGTTTATTGAATTTAATTATTTCGAAATGATTAACTCCAGCTTGAGGAAACTCGCTCGTGGTTGTGGTTGTAGCGAGGAACATTCTTGTGTTTTTTTTTCTTTCTTTTTTTCTTCTCAGGACTGCGCACTAATGAACGATGGGATTACAGAGGTTCTAATAGCGCTGGCGTGTCGGGGACCTGTTTCTCTCGCGTTTTTTGTGCTACAGTATTAATGTGTTTGTGCCACAGAGTGGTGATTAGCTCAGGTAATACAGTATTAAACTGACAATCCCTCACTCGCTTTCGCCCCTACAAACCCACTGGGACCTGGAGCTGGGACTAATGTACACCTCCTGCTACCTGCACCGTGTCCAGCCACTTAATTGTGATTAATAAGGCAAATCAGGCACTTTTCAAAGAACAGTATAATGTTAAAAAGCTTAGCAGGTCATATTAAAGCAAATCTAGGCTTGTTAGCTGTGAATAATCAGAAAGCTTCTCCTTTAAAAAGAAAACGTTTGTTTGTCAAAAGTCTATCTGGGCTTTTTGCAGAGATCAATTACGAGCCAGATTCACACAATTATTTGCTAACTTTATTATTCTTCTCATCAGGGAACGTCAGGATAGTTATAGTTATTAGTTACGTCTAGTTATTAGACACTTTTATTTAAAATGCAATTTACTAAACATTTCAGCAATTTTCCAGCTGCTTGTGTTTTTCATTGGCTCCCAGAACGATGCTAGTTCTGAAAAAGTCAATGCACACAGAAGCACACAGTTGTTGTGATAGTGCTAACAGACTTGTGGAAATGTTAACTACCACGGCAATCATTTCATTGTTATAAATAATGCAAATTAATCCAGAAACACTAATTGTAATTGTAAGCGATTGCTAATATAAGGGTATGCTAAGTATCCACTTCCTGTTTGCTGTCGCGCCGCGGCTCACGCCTCCTCCGGGATTTAGTGACGCTTCGTCCCGAGAGTGATGCCTCGATGCACGAGGTTCACGTTGATCCGGAGTCAGACGTCATAGCAGAGCGGAGACATTTTAATCCGCCGCAGGTTTGATGAAGCTTCCTGCCGGTGGTGTGTTCTGTTTGAAACCTTCTGGATGAAGCCCGTATCGCTCACAATGGCAGAAAGCCTATTCGGGTTATTCCAAGCAGAAAAAACGCTTTCAGGAGTGGAGCGGAATAAATCAGGCTCGTGCTTGCTGAATTAAATACAGAGTAATAAAGAGAGACCTCTGCATAAAGGAGCAGTGTTTGAGCTGAGCTGTGTGGACCTGAGGAGCGAGGGAGAGCCCGGGTTCGGGCGAGGAGGAGGAGGAGGAGGAGAATGTAATCTCGGGAACTTTCCCGTGCTTCTTTCTCATTTCCGTGGCTTTGTTGCGCAGGAGTCGCCGAAACATCTGTCAGGCTAAACACGGTCGCAGTAACGGCGAGATTGGAACACAGCCTGCCTTGTTTTTCATCAGTCCCTAATTCACCAGCGGCGGGTCAGAAAGTCTCGGACTAAGAACTGCTTATTGTTTGTTATAACTCACGGAAGGTTTTTCTGTATTGGAACCGAAACACTCCTCCTGCTCTGTGATTAACTACAAGCGCTGCAATATTTTTCACTCTTTATGAGAAGGATTTGTTGTGTGGAGTGTGTGCGCAGTGTGTTCTAGTAGTGTGTGAATGAGAAAGGTAAAGGTTAAGGTGTGTGTGTGTGTGTGATTACAGAGCCGTGACGTTTGGCCTTTAGAGAGGGGGCAGTGGTGGCGTCCTCGGCTCCAGCTCAGCTCATCTGTGCCGTTATGAAGTCGGCACCTGAGAGTCTGCGTCTGGTCTACGCCTAATGACCGCATAGCCCCGAACCACGCACTGGCGCTAGTAATGGCTGCTAATGAGCGCTTATGCATTCAGTGTCAAACTTCAAAACTTAGCCATGCATCAAAAACAGGCTCCTTTGTGCCTCCCACTATCACCGTCCTATCACAGTCCCTTCATATTTACTGAATATAAATGGCTTCTCCAGCTCACAAATAACTGATTATTCATTTCTTTTTAGTTTTTTTTTTTTTTTTCCCCCTAGACACGCACACCTGTGTACTGACTTGTCGACAGTCATGCACACGCACAAGCGTTTGTTCACCCCCTTACTGCATCTTGCACTTCTGGCACGGGTGACTCGCTATCAGAGTTCGGTCAAATAACCAGCTCGAGCCTGCTTTATTGTTGTTGTTGTTGTTGTTTTTTTTTACAGTACATCAGGGGTTTTCAGCTAAAAATTTAAACCACTAAAATGTTATATAAACAATCTTCATGCATTAATACGCTCAGTGATCGGCCCGGCGCACACCGCGGACATCCGAGGTGCCTGGATGTACTCTCCGGTTATTCACAGCAAAAGACAAAAGAGTTTTTATGCAGCATGTTTACGTCTGTTAGTACAAACGTGCAAAGGTCAGTAGCATGTTCCAGGTAGAACAGAAAGTTACTGTAGCTGTACAGAGACCCAGAGACTGACAGACCATAGGAAGCACATCACAATGTTCCAGTCGAGAACAATAGGGATCCAGTGAGCCATAGGAAGTATAATTATGTAAGGAATGAGTGTGAGCAGCAAGGAGGCTGCTTTGTGGACTTTATGACACAGAACAAACAGAGATGTAAGAGATACAGGCATGGGGAAGTTCACACAATATTCGAAAACCTACAAAAATAACCTGACTACTTTTGAATGCGCAACCATGAATTATTAGCTTATAGTTATGAATACTGTAGGGGTGGGCGATATACCGGTATACATGGTTAACCGGTAGAAATTTGTCAACCGGTCTATCGTGTTAATCGCGGTTGAGATCACGTGACGTTGCACGTTACGTAACCACGCAATACACAATCACTTCTATGGGAAGCCAAACACATCTAAAGTGGGACGAAACCGTGGCGCCCGATTGAGCCGGCGTGGGCAGACCAAATATCCAGACCCGGTGGATCGCGCAGCGCGGACCAACTTGACCAAACCTGCGCGACGCTGATAGAAATAGACCGCACCGACCATCAAAATACATTTTACCTCGCTAAAAACAATAAAAACGAGAGCACACAAAATCCTTATCAACTGTTTATTCTCCTTTATTCACAAAAACAAAGTTAAACAACAACACACGCGACACTCTAGAGCAGGAAGTGCGCATGCGCCTTTTGCCCTTCTACGGCAAGCCCCGAGGGGATAAAAACCTCACACACACATATGCACCTCAAGAGCTATTTAAAGCCTTTTTTTTTTCACTCGGCACCGAGAGGACTTTAACTTTTTGTTTGTCGAGCAAACTTCATATCTGCCTGAGCTCAAATACACACACCCTGCTCTTGTGACTTTATCACTTTATCACTTTATCGTCTCAGTGCACAGGTCTACTTCAAACAGATGAGACGTGTGTTTTGAACTTGAAACAGAGATTAAACACACACACACACGCACAATTCTCTGTTGATTTTTCTTAAATAGTCTATTCTATTTCATTACTGATTGTGTTTTCAAAAGTCGACACCACTTCTCTAATCATGCTAGTTAATAAAATAATCAAACATTATTATTTTCATCATTTTTAAAAATCTCTGCAGCTTTTTGCAGGTCTGATGAGCTTAAAGGATTCACATAACCTCTCTTGTGAAACTCAAACGAAGGATGTGCTAGCTTTAGAACCCGGCTGCTTCCTGTCGAGTCGCTTGTGTCCGATCAGGTCCACGCCAGGGTTCATCGGCTGGAACTCGCTTTCCCCTCGGACTATGAAGCCTCGTTTTAAACCCGATGCCGTGTAGGAGGTCGTTAGTTTCTATAAAACAACATCCGCACCGTCCAACATCCGTTAACAGCAGTCAACATGGCGTTCTTTGTGAGAAATCGTTTCTGCAGCGAGGTGTGGAGTGCAGCAACAGCATAACACCCTCTTACTTGGCAGCTCCGGAGGGACGGTTGGCAGTGTGGGCTGGACATTTCCGACATGGTCGTGGCCAGTGTCGTGTTGTACGCCAGGACTCAGAGAGGATCCTGCGATGACTGATATGACACACTAATCCCGTTCCACACTCGTGCAGTCTGGCAGATTTCATGGCATGCTGGCAGAAATCAGAGCAAATTCTGGGAGGGAAAAGTTATTCTCATCCTCTCCTGGAATATAAAAAGTAATCTCTCTGTGTGCTAATCCCATAACAGTGGAACGTTCTCTCGCAGGGATCCCATCCCAAGTGTTCCAGGCTATAGGCCATTGCTTTACAGCCAAAACCCATCAATGAGCCGTTATCTATCCCTGAGTGTCCAGGGACAGTTTCATACAGAAATGCAGTTGACCAGGCAGCTGATGATACGAATTAGTAACTGGATTCTCTAACGAGATGCTGCTCATGATCCGTTCAGCACCAGAAAGAAAGTCTTTTAAAGAGTCATGAAAGAAGGTCGGCTTTTAACGATGGCTATTTAGGAATGACCTGCACTGGCTAATGGCTCAAAACCATAACTGTGTTTCCACAGATCTTTTAGCAAGTATTTCAGGTTTTGTGACATCGCTAATGAGGTCGTCTCTTCCCGGTGGTCTTGGTCAGAGTCTGAAAAACATCGACCAGGCAACTGATGAGGTTAGGATTTGCTCAGATGCATGAACAGCAAGACAAAAGAGCAGATGGTTGAACAGGTTGCTTTGATGAGACGCTCAGTAGAGGAGCTAAAGTTTTATAAAAAGTCAGGGAACAAGGTCAGCTATTAAAGCAGCAGTCACGTGGACCTGCAGTGGCTAACGGCTAAACTCTGCACAACATAGCGTTGCGTACAAAGATCCGAGCTATTAGTTTATAAGCCCATGAACGAGTTAGCACCAGCTGTTGCTTGTCAGGAGATGTTCTGGATTTGCCCTGATGTATGAATTAATAAAGTGAGCAAAGCCAGGATGGTCAAACAGGTTGCATTAATAATCCACTCAGCACTAACGATAAAGTTTTATAAAAATCACGGATGAAGGTCATCTGTAAAAGACAGTAACTCACTGGTGAAGTGGAGCTGCATTTAGAAACGGGCGTCTCATTCTGGAAAGCCAGCAGATGGTGAAATCACTCCCATAAAAAGAAAAGACTAAAGACAGACTGCTCTGGAAGTGCAGTACGACAGTGCAGGATAACTGTCCAGGCAGCGAGATCGTACGCACACGGTTTATATAATGTAGGTCAGTTTTACACAACACACACTCAGACAGTGTTAACTCTACAACCACCGTGTGGAATCTTCAAACAAACTGACAGTTCGCTTCAAAAAGGGCAGAGTTGAACCTGCATGCAGTGGTACGGGGTGCCTCAGGGGGTAGTACTGGGTCCAATCAGGATCATGCGATGTGTACTACAGCCTCAGCAGCGTTGACCTCTGACTAGCCTTGTATGAAACCGATGTACGGTGGTGGGAGTTAGCAGCTTTAGAAGGTTGACTTTGCCCTCAGCGATGTGAGCTAAGCTGAGCGCGGAACATGGGTAGAGGATGGAGGAAGGCTCAGGTGAAGGAAAATGCACTTTTACTGTGTGTGCGTGTGTGTTTTGTGTGTGTGTGTGTGGCTGTGATGCTACACTCCCTGGTGTTAGAAGAACAATCGTCTGTAATTTGTTTTCGTCTTGATTGCGCTGCTTCCTGGTGTATACTGGAGTGTGTTAATAACATTATTTAAAACCTTGGCTACGTTAGGGGGCAGACAGATGTGCTCCAGATGTGTACCTGAAAATATATTTCATCCTCGGTGTAAAACAAAATGTTTCCACTTCACTTTGCTCGGTTTGCTTGATGTCTACATCCAGCCATGTTGAGTTGCTCATCCAGAATGTTTTGTCCGTTCCTGAACCTTCACCATGTTTAGCTGGATGTTGCTGATGCAGAATTTCATGATGTGCGTAAACACTGGTTTGTTCTCTCTGAGGAACCCCCAGTCTACCATCGCGCAGGAACGAGGTCTCGTATATGATGAACACGTCAAGACCCACTTTGTCTGACTGTGATCGTTAGAACTAAAAGAATCATGGAAAGAGCAAATTGCGCCTGCTAGTGGTCGTGTGGGAGAATGATCCACGGCTACTGGAGGATTCCTTTTTGAGAACCTTCGCTAGGACCTGCAGTTAGCCTCATCAGGAGCGCACGACCTCGTGCTTTCTTTCCCGTCTGACCCGCTCACCGCCTCTTCAGCCGCTCTCTCTTTCTTCTCTCTGTGAAAGCTGCAGAGTGAGCAGGCAGGGCAGTGGTGGTGGTGGGGGTGTATTAGCGAGGGAGCTATTTATAGGTTCATGATTGACGTTGACATTTTGTTCCTTCATCTGAAGTGGTTGTCATTTTTTTTTTTTTTTTGAGTGTCAGGTGTAGCTGATTCCGCCGTCGCAGTGATCGATCACCACTAATGGCTTTGATCAATTTCTCCCTTTTTAATTTGGAGTCTAGTCAAGTTAATTTTCTCTTCTGATTGGTCTCAGATGGATGATGTAGAACAGCTGAGAGCGCCGGGATTTTTACTCTGGACACTGAGCAATTACAAACAATTGACCTGCCATAAAATCATTAATGAAATGGGCTTTGTAGGGGATAAAACATGATGATGGGGGGGATGAGGAACTGGTTGATTGTTTTTCTATAACAGAATGTCAGTAGGTGTTTTATTCCTCTTACACCACAGCAGTTTACCGATGATTACAATATTTGATTTATTAAACAACACAATATACCTGTATGTATGCATGTCTGGTTATATCTAAGCGAGTTCCGGTTATCACATGCAGCCCCAAACGCTCGTTCCTTCACCGCTCTCTCTTTATTCCTTCTCCTGAAGATAATGAAACAAAAATAATTCTTGCAGCTTTTCAGGATCCTGGGCAACCACAAAGGAGTCTAAACATCTCGGTCCTGAAGATTTTTTTCCAGCCTCACCTCTGACACTGCATCATCAACGACGACGATGATGATGATGATGATCTGACCAATCAGAACCCAGCATTGTCCAGCACTGTGATGTATCGCTACGACACTACGATGTCTTTAAAGGCCTAGACTTACAGTATACGTCCTGATTGCGTCTTAAATCCTCTGCACGCCTCCCAGTGTTTCTGCAGCACCCTGTTTGGAGCAACACTCGAAAATAAGTTTGCAGAAAATTACATCCTTCCATCTTCTAGCTCGCACTATACTATAGCTCTTAGCCGTGGTGGACGTCTCATGCCTGGAGGAGGTCCATCTCACCCAGGATGCAATTCTTCATCCTCTTCCCTCTAGTATGTGTTTCTCCTCCCACTCTATCATGCCACCAGGGGCTGCCCAAATGTTTGCGCATGAACTTATCTCCCAGAACACAGGAACCTTCTCTATTAATCAGCCGCGGCTTCGCCTTCTCAGGAACGGGGGAGCGTTTGAGGGAGCCGGCCTGAGCTGAGAGAGTGTAATGAGAGAGGCGTGCCTGTGCCGGTCTGCCCTCCGCATCGGGCCTCGTGCTCGCCCGGATACCTGACCCGGGGCAAACATAATCATACACACTCACGCTCGAGAGTAATTTATAGAGCTAACCTTCTGAGGCTTCCTGTCCTGTTTAGCTATTGTTTTACAGAACGGTTGTGTAGTGCATGTGGGCTCTGCGCTCGGGATGCGCCCGCTGATTAATAGCGTAGCGCAGCTTGGCGTGCAGTGTTTCCGTGCCCGTTTTAATTAGGCTGCCATTGATGATAGATTCCAACATTCAGTCCTATTATGCAATCAATGCCTTGTCGGGAATTGCGTGGTTTCGAGTTGTTAAGGTGTCACGCTTTCACGCTTAGTCACGGTGCATGAACGCGCAATTAGCTCACTGTTGCTTTGCGTAATACGGATTAAAATGACTTTCTTTTCTTCTCCTGTATCAACACACCTCTTCACGCTCTCTCTCATTTTATAGCCACAATGCGATAACTATGACAACGCGCAAAATGTTTATTTCCTTTGCTTTGGTTTTCCGTGCGGAGGTGTGTACCGACATTGTTCACGGCGTCCCTGGGATTTTAGTCCGAATCCGTCACGCCATTTAAAATGTGTTTTTTAAACCAACGTATTTTTTCCCTCCCATAAACCGAGCAGTGGAAATCGCTGTGGGTGAAACGTGCATGTGGGTAAAGATTATGCGTTGTATCCTGTGAGAAAAGAGGACTGCGTTTATTCTTCAGTATAAAGACACTCCAGGAAGCGCTCGCTTTTTCTCCTGCTGAAACTACAATGACTTTAAGATGCAGAGCAATGAAAAAAATAGACAAAGGTGTGTAAGAGCGTGCCGGAAAAGTAATTTAGGGAGGTTATTGAGTTATTAGAACAGGGGGCACTGGTGGCTCAGTGGTAGGTGTTTCGCCTGCCATGCGGAAGGCCTGGGTTCGATTCCAGCCAGTGCCCA
>JAOTQY010000052.1:368307-381393 GCA_026413445.1 Dolichallabes microphthalmus
TTTTCATTTTCATTCATTTATTTTTTACTCAGTAGCGAATATGATTTAAAATGTAGTGAAGTACAATACTTTAAACACAACATACTTAAGTAAAAGTAAAATTACAGATTTTAAAAACTACTTTAAAAAGTAGAAGTCCACAAAAAATCTACTCAATTACAGTAATGCGAGTAAATCTAATTCATTACTTTCCACCTCTGAATGTAAACCTCGTTAAATTGACAACCCCTGTGTTTCACTAATGGCTTTTTATGCATTCATGATTCAGTAGTGAGACGTCTGCATCCATCTCCTGACTTTCGTACGCTGAAGTGAGATGCACAAGCCTCGTCCTCTCATTAGACACCCACTCTCTCTGATTCATAAAAACATGGATCAAATATTTGATTTATTTCTAATTCAATGTGATGGCAATAAATACACACTTGGATCCTGAAAAAGTCACGGGTGCACAAAGATTCAGACTTGTTGTCATTCCACTGAGCAGCACAAGTCAGATCCTCCAGTATTTTTTAGAGAAGGAATCAGCTGATGCTCACAAAAACCATGTGTATTAGCAGGAGATCAGCTGGATGTTGTTCTATGTCACTCTCCTCCTTCCTCACTCCCCGTGGAAGAGATGAGAGAGAAAACACACTCTCAAACTCAATCCGTCAGCAGCAGCAGCGGCAGAGATATCTCAGTCTGAGCCCAGAGCAGGCATTAGAGTTATTGGAGTGGATGCAGAGCCGTGGCAGGGATCGATATCTGGCTCTAATTGGGAGGGAGAAAAGGGTGAAATAAGAGTATAAGGGTGTTACAGGCAAGCTGGAGTGAAGCGCTCCTCAGCCTACTGCTCTTAAAAACAAAGACCTACACAAAAGCCCACTGGTGTACAGTACACCGACCTTATATCTGGATCTAGGTAGAGGCTTGTTAAGTCCTGAGAGCCGGGCTGCCTGTTACAGGTGCAGAGATAAGAGAGAGGAAGAACCTCGTCAAGTGACCCTTGCGTTAATGTGCCACCCTTTCACCATGATGATTTAGTCGAGATTGATGCACATTACAGAAAAAAAAAAAAAAGAAAAAAAAACAGGCAAAAAAAAAAAAAAGAAAAAAATGTTGTTTACTTCAGATCGTACTGCCTGTTCAGTCTTTATTCTGCAGCTAATAAAAAATAAATAAATAATTAATCAGAGAGTCTTTCTGGGCATTAAAGATCCTGGGGCTTATTATACATAATGATGACCTCGTACCGTGACCTGGTCATCCTGACTCATACTGAGAAGCTGACAGGCTCGAACTCGGCTAGTATATATCCAGACAAATGTCACATCACTTAATTTGCGTATTTCAGCATTTAGTATTTATAATACAGCAGATTTCCAAGTAGATTATTCTGTATGGAACATTTTTTCCAGTTTGTCAGGAGACACATGGACCTCCTCCCCTCGCCGCACCAGGACTGACCTTCTCACATGAAAGCATTCATTTCTGTAAATCTTTTCGTACGCTTTTGTACAATTTTAACCACTTGAGACGTAAATGTCCTCACTTGACTTCCATGTATCCTGATATGAAGGACATTACTCTTTTGCCGAACTTCCATCTCTTTGGAGACACACTGATTAAGGTCATAGACCTTAGATCAGATGCTAATAAACAAAAACCAGGGACAAATTACAGTGTATGCGACACTAGAGTCCGAGTCTCAGGAGGTTAATGATGTTCAGAGTCAAACATTCATCAAAAGATATTGGTGCTCGGAGTCTGGTTACACAGCTGGATTTTCCACATTCAGATTATTAAAATAATCTCCACTCGGAAGGAGACAAATAGAAAATAGTGTTTGTCCCTTGTTGCCTCAGTCTAAATTCTCAGGAGAGAATTGAAAAATGAAAAATAAAAGACTAATATGATGATATCTGAATGAGTCTATTATATTTTAATGCTCTGTAATAAAGCATGCTTCCTGTAAGCTGTATATGATGCCAGATGAACCTGTAGTGCTGAAAGAAAGAGCGTAACATTTTTTCTCTATAAACAATTTTTGCTGGTTAGTTGTTTTTCTCACAACTCCAGGCACCTGGTTCAATTCTGAACTAAAGTGTCCTCTAGTGTCAATTAATTCTGAATCTACAGTGTGGTGTTTCAGATGTCCTCTCAATTTTCACGTGTGTTTCTTTTTTCTGGTTCCCTCGCATCTCCCAGAAACATACCAGCAGGAGGTCTGGCTAAGGTGTGAATGTGTCTGTACTGTACTGTATGTGTATGTCCCTGCCTAGCTGCCAACAGCAGATCGTTTATATCCTCTAAGTGTGTGAGTTGGATCGTCCATAGATCGGACTTGTGTCTCCAGCACGTCCCACAGACCAATTTGGAGATGGAGTCAACACCTCAAACCCTTTGTCATGTTCCTCAAACCATTCCTGAACAATGTGTGTAACATGTCAGAGCACATTATCTTACTGAAAAAGGACACTGTTTAATAAGATTAAATTATAGTTGATGAGCTATTTAGGTAGGTGGTATGTTTCAGGGTAACATCCACATGAATGGCCCATGAGTCCATCACACAAATACCTAAGAAACCAGCAGGTCTTTAGTTCTCCGAGTAAAGATTGCTAGTGTCGTCTAGAGGAAGTTAATTCCACCAGGATACGAGGCAGTTTAGACGCATGTCCTCCTCGATCCCAGTCGAGCAGTGCTTGCTGATCGGATGGAACATGGTGCAGTGCGGACTGTGATTAGAGCTGAGGGGTGACTGAGTGCTGGGCCGTTCTTAGCTTTGTAGGCTTTTGGTAAGAATTGGTGTTTTGAATTTAATGCAGCAGCTTTATGAAGTGGACCAAGTACTGAGCCATGTGGGACACCAGTGGAGAGTCTGTGTGAAGCAGATCTGGATCCCCTCTATGGAATAGAAAGATTCTAAGTCTTCTAAGGATAGACTAGAGAACGTTTTGGTTTACCTTGTCACCGACTGGTCGCTGTCTGTATAATACTCCCCTCCCCTTTCATCCACCCTATCACCCTGGACGGGTACCTCTGTAGCAAGATAATCAATGTTATTCACTTCACCTGTCAGGGAGTTTAACATTATGGCTGATCAGTGGATTGTGAAACAAACACCTTTGTCTGCTGTGTATTGGTTTTCTAACTTGAAGAAATGGGCATTGTTTCTCTTCGTCTCCCTGCATACATGTCAGACCAGATCTGAGCAACAGCTTGTGAATGCAGGTAACACTGGTGATCTTGTCGTCACCCATCATCTCTTCTAACGCCTCCTAAAGTTCTCAGGGCTTAAGTGTTCGTCAACGTCAGACCTCAACAACACTGCTGCTGAGATCCACAGAAATGGATCCTGGACACTTTACTGACAAAAAGATTTGTGTCCATCTGATTCTACTTTCTTCTCCTCCAATTCATGACATGTAGGATTTTACGCGAGTATGTGTGTCGTGAGATTTATGTGCATATTTCCACAGGACACAGATGGTCCGGAGGTTTGCCTTTGGAGGACCGGCGCTCAAAAAGACTCGTTTTACTTTTCAGGATCTCTCTAGCGCCACAGGTGGTTGCTATGTGAGGTCGCTCTGCTTTACGTTGCCAGGACTCCTGGTGGCACTGCTGGGTCCCTGGGGTCTGCAGAAAAAAAAGTTTTTGGAAAATATGTGTGGAAATTGTGGCATACTTCATCTCAGTGCCGTTAAACACAGACGCAGGAGATAAAAGAACACTAGTTATGTATTAGTTTTGTAACTGTGGTCTTGGGGAAAAGCAGATAGTCTGCAGGAATCCCTGACATTTAGAAAGAGCTCTAGTCTGACAGGAACCTGACGGGAAGGCTTCTGGGAAACACTGAGGGTATGACAGCAACATTTCTATTAAATACTACATTGTGTGGTGACCCGTGGGGTTTTGAGATGAGGTTCGTGCTCTTGGTGTTTAATTTTTTATTATTTTTATTATTTACTCTTAAATTTTGTCGCCGTTAGTGAAACGTTAGCTTCAGGTATGCATATGTGTCACTACATGATAACGGTCAAATGGACAGACTGCTAAAAAATCCCCACCTCGTTCTTTTCTTTTGTTAAAAGATTTTAGTAACATAGCGCATAAATAATCAGACGTTACGGCTGATAGATCTTTGGTGTCGACGTCTCAGCGAGTCGAAAGACGGATTTGTCTTTATGCTGTAGTTCCTATGCTCGCTAAACCTTTTGTTCCTTGGGAAGGAAAAAAAAAAAACCTAGGGCAGGTTAGGGTGAAATGCAAAGTAAAAATTTATTAAATTTGTCAAGTTAATTATATGCATGATAAACTTTAGCTCATTATTTTAGCTGGTTAATAATTAAACTCAGATAATCAAGTGCGGTGAGTGAGTAACGTAAAAAAAAACACTGCGTCTTGTCCTGGGCAAGAAATTAATGCGTGGTCATGTGACTCGTGCAGGAGCTTCTTCACACTTGCACAAATGAGAGTGAGACTAAAGCTGTATGTTTAGATTCTGTCTTTATTTCAAGACAAGGGATCAGAACATGGAAGCAAAAAACAAAACAAAACAGAACAGTCTAGTTTCTCTTCCCGTGCGGTCAGTACCTAAAGTACTGCTCTCATCCTGGATCTCATCCAATTCAGTACACAGTGACAATGAACCGTAATTAACATTTAATAAATTAAGCTTTACAGATCATACATTACAGTGCAAATTCTTATCGTCTGCTCTCTTATTGCACACATTTAAGATCCAGTGTGTAAACAGAAAAACAAAACAAAACGTCAGTCAATTCGCAAATAAAAGGAAATGATTAATTAGACTTGAATAAAGGAGATGTGGTTCTCGATGATGAAATACAGACCACTGAGCTTTTGGGAACAAACATGAAGTCACGTGAGCTGAAGGAACTGCAGCAGAACCAAACCGTAGCTTTTGAGCGAGAATTAGAAAACATGCAGCATCTTCCTCTCTCAGATTGGATCAGAACCACCGTCTCAGAACCACGCGGTTAAAGATCAGACCGCGTGTTCTTATTACTCAGTGATTTTGTCAGACAATAGTCATGTTGTGTAGTGTATAGCGAGATGTCATGTTATATAGTCAGGAACAAACACACTCTTATGAAGGTGAGACGATCACGACACGTGTCTAACACACACACACACACACACACACACATAAAGCTTTATATCAGACATGACGAGGAGACAAAGTCCGAAACACATGCTGGGGTCAATTATGTGCTCAACTGTCGATCAGCTGCGTGTGTATGTGTGTGTGAGAGAGAGATAAATCAATAACAAATGGAAATGCAAATAAAAAAATTACAGAGTAACCGAACCTGATCAGCACCGGTGATGCGCGCACACACACACACACACAACAAGCGGAACAGTTCTCCACCGTTGAAAGTCACAGCGGATGCATGTGGGCGGAGCCTCAGAAATGTTGCGATGTAAATATTTTCTCAAAAAAATCAAACCGTTAAACCATGAAAGTTTCAGAAATGTCAAAAAGTAGTTACCTTAAAACTAACCCTGGACGCGCTGCTAAACACTTCAGCCGCTAATAACACATTCTGGGGATCACGGGTACGGGAAACTAATCAGTCCCGGGGTGCTGCCATCGAGCTCTGTCCCACAGCTGATTATTTTCCCGTAACAGCACGTCTCCGAGTGTTTTATTCCTCTTACACCGCGCAGATCAAATTTAGTTTATCTATCTATCGTCAAGTTTAATGCTAAGGAGCGGCGGAGACACACAGTGATATACACACACATACACACACTCTCTCTAAACGAATCACACCATGTCATGTGACTGCGAAACTGGAAGAAAGCGTAAACTCCTGCGCCCTGACACCGCAGACTCCTTCCACACACACTTTACAGAAATTAATGTCTGCTGCAAAAACCTCAACAACCACACACGTTTTTAATCGATGCGTTATCAGTGGAGTGTGTGTGCTGTACACGGCCCTGTGGTTGAGCTGTTACCTTGGAAACAACAACGCATTAGAGCGAGCGCATTTATATTAAATTAACAAAACCTAATCAGAACCGCAAATTCAGCAGCAGCGTGGTGTGAGGAACGGGGAAATGTCGTTTAACTATTACTTTTTTACAAAAACGGCAAAGTGGGACAAAAATCACAAGACAGACGTGTATAAAAAAAATAAAAAAAATTAAAAAAAAGAGTGACGGAAATAAAAATAAATAAATCAGACATCAGTTACAGAACACACCTCTCTCTCAGTGCTGGGATCGATCTCATCTTGTATCTTGTGTCAGGAAGAACGGGCATACCATGAGTGTGTGTGTGTTTGTACTCTGCTTTAGTACAGAACTTTAAGTAGTTCCTAGATGGAGATTCCGCGTGTGCTGGAGACTGAGTAATAGCATTGTGTACGATGTGTGTTTCTCCTACAGCATGGTTTGAGATGATTTATTCTGCTCTCTCAGTGTCAGTAATGATAAACCTCACCAGTGTGAGGCGCTGCGCTGAGACTCAGAGTCAGAAGTGTTTCAGAGAGAGAGAGATAAAAAAAAAAAAAACATGTGACCAGTTCATAAAAACAGAATAAACCCCTGTGTGTGGCGCCGTCACATGGTGCAGGTACTGCTAGTACTGCGAGTACCCTGATTAATTTCCTATAACAGCAGCACATGCAGTGTTTTATTCATCTTACACTACAGCGACCTGTAAATGATTACAACTTATTTATTAACATCATGCTGTACATAATATTATTTATAGTTACAATAATAATTAAGCTCTCTCTCCCTCTCTCTCGTGTGTGTGTGTGTGTGTGTCACGCTCTGGGATGTAAATTAAACTTTCATAGCACGTACTCCAGGAAGCTCGACTTAATAAAATCTTGCATAGAAATCTTCAAAGTTGTGTGTAGCGTGTGTGTAGAGTGCGTCATCTACTTCACTGGACCAGAAGTGTGCAAGTTTAGTGTGTGTTGTATGAAGCGCCACCTGCAGCTCTTCTGACGAATGATGAACCCCTGGTGGGTGTGGCCTCCTGCACTATAACCCCACCCACATCCACACTGACTGGTTCGATGAGACTGAAAATGATTCGACACACTTGGTCTGACCTTCTCACGCACACTTACACACTCTCTGTCCACAACATACATACACTCTCAAACACACACTGAGGGAGGAGCTTTAGGAAGAACTGAAAATGGCAGGAAACTTAACTCACGAGTGTTACTGCATCTCCTCCACTCTGTGACAGGTCAGGGGTCAGGGGGTTCCCAAGGTGTTTCCTGGGAGATCATGTGAACCACTTCATGAACTTAATTAAGCCACGGAAAAGTGAGCGCTCACACACTCACTCAAAACAAGAGCGAATGCTGCTGGAGGAGGAGGAGGAGGAGGAGGAGAGTGCGGCGCTGCTTCATCAGTCTCTCTGTAGAGTGAGAGATCACACCGCCTCACTCTCCTTCACCAGGAGGAGGAGCCACTGAGGCGATCAGAGCAGGAGGAGTTCACATGGAAATGTTTGGATTTCTATACTCATGTACACACACACACAGAGTACTGCAGTACTAATAAAGACTGACCGTCGGACTGTCAGCCCGTCGCTCTGTTAGCAGGGTCGCGAGCTTCAGGTGAAATAGATTTAGATTTGAAACCATTAACATGGTGAAGATTTAAAGGCAATAAAGGGATTGTCAACAGCCTTTCAAAATAAAACACACTGAATAAAGGCGGCCTGTGAGGGTGTGTTTAGCTTTCATCTGGTACACACTGCAGGAACTGAGTGGGGTCTCTATTCTTAATATTGTTATTATTATATATATTATATATTTTTTTCTTTTTACTACAGTTTTTTGGGCCGTCCCACTTTGTTCAGCTCCCTGTGCTTCATCGCTGGGAGAAATTTGAGCTCATGATTGGTTGCAGTAAAGCCCCGCCCACTCACAGCCAATCACACACTCCAGACTCCTGGACAAATTATTAGGATCTGAAAGTCTTTTTTTTTTTTTTCCCCAGCAGTAGATGTCTGATGATCTCCTGAAGCTGAAGATATTCAGAGAGACCTGCGTAAGTTCAGAGCCAGGATTAAACACACTGAACACACTGCTAGATCAAATAAATATGAGCTGAATGATCAGCAGGCTTTTAGAGCCGGGAGCCTGAAGCCCTGAGCGTTGCTGTAGAGGAGAAGGAGGAGGAGGAGGAGAAGAAAGAGGAGCAGGGAGGAGCAGAGGGGCGGGGTTAATGGCTCTTTGGCTTCGGGAGGCGAGAGTTACAGGAGTGGGAATGATCCTGAGCCCGGGCTGAGCTCATCTCCTCGTCTCTCGGAGCAGACATCGTTCTGACGGCGTGTACCGATGGAGTTAGACTGGACTGTGATACCGCACTGATGCAGGGCAGGCCGCGGGATGGGGGGGGCAGACATCTGATCCTGGACGGTACGCCGAACGCACCTCGCGCTCCTCGTCCTAAAGCTGCCCGCTCGTCTCCTCGGGGTTTCAAGAGAACATGAGCTTTCCTGTCTCCGCCGGGTGCGCGGGGGTTGGCGAGGTGTGGAGTCGTCCTCCTCAACTGGACGTGGTTACTGACTTGAGCCCTGGGGGGGACGTGCGGCTCATCTATTTGGAGACGTGTGTTTAGGAGGAGCATGAGATTATCAGAGTTCAGAGTGCTGGAGGATAACGAGGCAGCAGCGGCGCTAACAGCAGACGCAGTCGCGGGCACAGAGGACGGAAGCGTGGCATTACTGGTGGCAGAAACTGGTACTACAGTGCAGGACAGGGGCTTTACTGGACCATCACCAGGCTGGGCATCCACACGGTCACTGGGGGCCTCTGAGAGCGCTGGGAGGGATGGTCTGGCCGACTTGTTGTGCTCTCTGGCCAAGGGCTGGGAGGGCTGTAGTATCTGAGGCTGAGGGAGAACAGAAGAACAGAATTATTAATAATAATAACAATAATAATAAGTTATCATCTAACAGATTTACTGCACATGGTAGACATCCATGTAATGCTCTGCTCTGTTTACATTCATGTATGTCGAGATGAAGGGCTAATCGCGCTCGAGCGACCCCACAGCCCCGTCACGTCCAATCACTACCTGAGCGGATCAATAAGAAGTTTAAACAGCGTTTGTTTTCAGACGTGTCGTTTGTTGAGGTGTTTGTTCAGCTCGGTTTGTTTATGGACGAGTATGAAACTTTATGAAAACCATCAAACAGACTTTTAAAATATATATACTCTCGGTTTTATTTGGGTCTCCAGTGCAGGGAGACTTGTTTGAAAATCTCTAAAACACCACTTTTGATTTCATGGGGACTTCAAAGGAGAAGTGCCGTCTACAAAATGTTCCCGATTCCCTGAGTGTAAACGATGTTGGCAGGACTGAGCGAAACTCAACAATGCTGCAATTATTAACCTTGACGTGGGCTTTCATGCGAGGGTACGGGGTCACAATCAAAGCCCTGCACGCGGCGCTCGGTAAAGCAGCACACACCTCTTCAGCCGACATGTTACAAGTACGAGCGCCGAGTCTAAGCTCTGACAGGTTCATGGGCCGAGAAAATGGGCCGAGGGGTGAGACAGAGCCGCGCACAGAGGCGCTTACGCACAGATTACACGAGCGGGAGTCGGGAAGAGACCACAGACACGGGGCGCGAGTCCGTCTGTCATGGCTGCCTCAAAGAGAATTATTCTGTGTGATGCTCTCATCGGCTCGAACGACTCTTGGGGTGCTTTTGTGAAGCGGAGCGTTTGATGTGCGTTCTGCTTCTCATACAGTCTTTCGTTAAACCGCCGCCGTCTCGGTCTCGACTACACCGAGAGATATTAGAGCTGGACCCAGTCTGAATGTTGTCATATCGAGATCTTATTGGACTGGACTGTTGGACGGTCAGGCAGGGCTACGGAATTCCAGCCCCCGTGTTCCAGGAGACCACAGCGAGCAGGCTGAGTTCACCAACAAGATGTGGATCTTCAGGCTCACAGCACCACCTGCTGGTTTACCTCAATTTCCTTCTTTTTAAAATAAAAATAAATAAACACAACAGTACTGTTAATATTCTCACTGCGTCCACTGCTCTCACCTCCCTTCACACCTGACAACACTGGCCTCAGGCTAGGACCTTAAAATACAGATTCGAACTCTCAGGAGGATCGAAAGGAAACAGGATTACAGAGATCATGGGTGTGACCCGGCACTGGAGCAGCCCGAGACGCCTCACAGGAAGTGATTACTCAGAGGAGAAAAAGCAAAGGAGACACAAGTACCTCATAGAGGAACTTCCTAAATAATTAATTAAGGCTTATAAGGGTTTAGGACGCAGCAGTGGAAAAATTTGGACATACAGAGAGGGAGAGAGACAGAGGGAGACAGCGGGACGAGAAGAAAAAAAAAAATCAAAAATAAAAAAATGTATATATATCAAAATCTGAAAAGTTGCAGCCATAAAAGTGGAAAAGGCACTTGTGAGAAAGTTAAAGAACAAAAAAAATTAAGTTTAATGACTCGATATCCTCCAGTTCTAAAATCACACCTCCTCCAACTTGTGAACTCAAAGCCACACCCACCTGACTGCTGCGTCCTCGTCTCACTTTAACTCAAATATTTTCAGACACACATTAAATAATAATTAGAACACACGCAGTCCCTGTTCAGGTCAGGAGTGAGGCACGGACGCGCGATTAAAGATTGAGAGGGTTTTACCGTGAGTGGTGTGTGTGTGTGACTCAGCTGCAGAGCGAGGTCTCATGCATGAGACTGAGCGCTCATCACACCACATCATCATTAATACAGAGAAATGAAACAAAGGTGAGAGAGCGGCGCGTCTCTCAGCCAGCACTGTTGGCTCTCTATGGACCACACGGTCCAAACGTCTCCTCTCTGATCGTCACTGGGACAGACCGAATAATGTAGTTGTAATCACATGGCAGGAATACAACTAGACAAGACAAACATCTATAATGAAGATTCAACGCTGCTTTACTCTTTTCAATCCCATAATTACTTACATACTCTCTTACTCGTCCCAGAAAATATTTATACTGAAGATGAATTAATGATATTATGACATAAATCCTCTTGTTCCCGAGAGTGTTGGTCTTAATTATGGTGTTAGGATTTTAAAAAGTGAGAGCGCAAGACAGACAAGTAAAGAGAGAAAGAGACTAAGACAGACAGACATGAAGGTGCTGGGGAAACGGAAACATACAGGGGAAGAGAGACAGACAAACAGACAGACAGATAAACAGACAGATAAACAGTCACCACCTGACCAAAAAAAGCTGGCACTTTAAAAGTGTCAAATCAGCAAAAACAACAACTGAAGGAGGAGATGAAGTTGAAATGAGTGGAATTGGGTTAAGAGTCGTGTAACACATTGTTAAACCCTGGAGGTGTAGAGCTGAACCTGAACCTCGACCTCACAAGAGGAAAAAGGTGATCAGAAACACGCGTGATGGAGATCACATGATAAAAAAAACTTCTAGTAGCAACAAGAGCTTCTTTCATAATGACATCAAGAGCATTTACACACACAAAGTGTGATGAGAACTTACAGGATTGTTATTGAGACTTGTTATTGAGACTCATCAGAAAAAGTAAAAAGACTTCAGCTTGTTAGGGATCATAATGACTGGACTTTGGACTGATGGACAAAGGTCATGTGACCTGACGAGTCCAGACTGAGCCTATTCCAGAGTGATGGGTGTGTCGGGGTAAGAAGGGAAGCTCATGAAGCCAATCATGCATAGTGTCCACTGTACAGCCTCTGGAGACAGTGTTATGATCTGGGGTTGATCAGTCGCTCAGGTCTGAACTCAGCAACCTTATGGGGCAATAAAATGAAGTCAGCTGACCACCTGAATGTACTGAATCACCAGGTTATCACATCGATGGAGGTTTTCTTCGTCACACTGATGTCACACTCCATATTCCAGGACTATGAGAGTGTGTGTGTGAGAGAGAGAGAAAGAGCAGCTCTGGAAGAGTGTGAGAAATCATTTACACACATGAACTGGACACCACAGTGTGTGTGTGTGTGTGTGTGTGTGTGTGTGTGTGTGTGTGTGTGTGTGATCAAAGATACAGTCGAACAAAATCTAACAAAAGTGTGTACTTTTTCTTTTGGCCAGGAGGTGCAGACAGACAGATAAACAGACAGACAGACAGATGGATAAAGAGACAGACAGATAGAGGGAAACGACAGACAGTGGAGGGTGAGATGGGGTATTTTAGAGTGAAGTACTGTACCACGCTGTATCTGTGAAGTAATGCACTAACTCCTCCACTCCTGAGTCAGGGCAGTGTGGGAGAGGCAGAGGGAGAAACAAGGAGAGGAGAACTCGGTCAGTCTCTCACACACGCACACTCACACACACACCAAAACCCGAGTATTTAGCAGGGCTCAGCGTTGCTCACAGAGCCAGAGGCTTCATGCACTTCATGCCAGAGCGTAAAACATCGACAAGCACGAACAGAACAGATGGAGAGAGGAGGCGGAGTTTAAGCAGCCGGTTACATCATCACCTCCGAGCACTAGCGGGGTGTGTGTGGGAAGATCAAGCTCTCGGGGATGATGTGTGTATGCAACATAGTGCCTGTGTCTATATGTGTGTGTGTGTGGCCACAGGGAATGACAACACGGTTCCATCCTCACAGTAAGAATCACACACGAGCTCTGAAATCAGTGTGTGCATGCAAGCGTTGTCTGTTTATTCCACACATACGTCACACACACGTTCTGTAATGTATTTGCATGTGTGTGAGTGTGTGTGTGTGTGTGTGTCTGTTAGCGCATTCTGTCTCACAGCATGTCTGAGACAGAGGAGGATGTGAGTTTTATTAATTTCTCAGGTCATTATTCCATAAAATCTCTTATTCGCGATCCAGCTGTGTGTCAGAGAGAGAGAGAGAGAGAGAGAGAGAGAGAGAGAGAGCTCTCCCTCTCTCTGAGGTGTCTCAGTAAGAATGCGAATAAACTAAACGTGACATCACTGCAGTGCAGCCTGAGCTGAGACAAACACACACACATACACATACACACACACACACACAAGGAACGGCTGAGAGGGAGAGAGATGGAGCAGGCGTGGTCGTGTGTGTGTGGGGTGACGCAGG
>JAOTQY010000052.1:578118-588288 GCA_026413445.1 Dolichallabes microphthalmus
TGAGCATGTGTGTGAGCATGTGTGTGAGCATGTGTGTGAGCATGTGTGTGAGCATGTGTGTGAGCATGTGTGTGAGCATGTGTGTGAGCGTGTGTGTGAGCGTGTGTGTGAGCGTGTGTGTGAGCGTGTGTGTGAGCGTGTGTGTGAGCGTGTGTGTTTGAGCGTGTGGGAGTGTGTGTGTGGGAGTGTCATCAGTCCAGGGTGTATCACGCCCTGTACCCTGACTCCCCCATAATAGGCTCCATGCCTCCTGCGGGACCCTGTACAAGCTAAGCGCTATAGAGAATGAGTGAGAGTGTTACAGAATGTTTTTGTTATTACGTCGTCAGTGTCTAGATGTTGTAAAGAAAGCAGCTGATGTGCTTAACTTTTTGACAGGAATAAGTATGATTGTATACTCTGTTTACAAATACACATGCTAAAATTATTACCAGTATGGCTATCATTTATGGCTGTAAATTGATTACTTGTTGTATATTGCATACAGATGACACAATGGAAATTATACTTCTATTTTACAAAATTCTGTGAATTGTATTATTGGATTTTTCTGATTAGAACATTTTACAGCCCAAATACTACAGCAGCTAAATCTCAGTTTGCAGTTTTCCTTATTAAGAAGCTTAACAATAAACATTTTGTAGCTGTTTATATTTATGCCTCATATTTAAGTGTAATGAACAACATGACATAAAACAGGCATGAGAAGTCCACATTCGTGATCATTTGAGTTAGAAGTTCTTACTGTCTTAAATCAGAAATCCTCACCTCTTCCTGAGTTGTAGGACATTATTTGTTAAATTTTGAAATTCCGCCGTCACAGATCTTTTGGTGTACGTCCTCCCTCAGATGCCTTAAAAACCTGGCAGTAGAATTCGCTATTACCGGTCCGGTCCATGGGACGAATTCTCAATACAAAATGCTTTGCAAGTCAAAAAAGACGATGAGCGTGCACTCGGTCGAGCTGCGGGCCGCCTCACCTTTTTTGGTCGTGGAGATGAACGGCTCTTCCACTGTGAAGATAGTTGCTTCGTCTCAGGGTCGTACTTTCGTCACCGGTCATGACCCTCGACATGAACGATGGGTCATCCATAGCAGACTTGATGACGTGACGTTCCTTCTGTTCCTGGGTCAGCATCCTGAGGAGAAACTTTGCGGCAACAGAGTGCATGTTCAAATCACTCATGAGGATCGCCTGGACTTCTGCGTACGACACACCGACAATGGCAGCAGTGTTGTGGATTCTTCTCCAACGATCATCGTGCACAAGCTGCCGAATGGTTTCGGCATTTTTAGTGCTTGAGCTCGTTGCAGGTCTTCCTGATGTCTTGTTGTCTTCCAGTGATGCTCTTGAAGCGCGAGTGCCACTCAAAACACCTCGAACGACTCGTTGCATCATCGCCGTAAACTTGCCGAATCATGTCAAACGTCTCTGTGGCAGATTCGCTCAGTTTCACACGGAATTTCATGTTTTCTCTTTATTCTAATGGAGAAGTAGTCGTGGTAACGCACATTGTCAGTTGCACAGCTCCCGATTGAAGGTCGGTGCTCTGCTGTGGTGCCATCTGCTGGCGTGGTGCAAAACTAGTCTCAAAACCAAGTTGCCAACATTTGGAAATGACAGAAGCAAACAAATTATTTAAGCTAGAAAACAACAAAAATCTGACAAATGGCAGGAAAGCTGAAAGATATGGTCCATGTTTGTTTACATTATATACAGAAATATCATTGCAGGGGGTTTCCTATCACATTTTATTACTCAGGATAAATATAGGATCTTTGATACCAAACTCACACCAAATCTCTTATTGGTCTCATAAGTTTGCTGTGAGGGTGTGCAAACTTTTGCACTCCACTTTACCTATATAAATTGTTACTATAATATCAAACATACAGTATAGAGAGAGAAGTTGCTTGCGTGCGTGAGTTGACGTGCCTGACGCAGCGCGCATGCGCGCTGCAAATCATACTTTCACTTTGTAATCTCACTCAACGGAACGTTATTGGAAATGATACGCGAACAGAGAACTGACGTATACGCGATGACGTCATCACGTCAATCCGGAAGTATATGTAAATAAGGAAGAGCGGATCTTTACTGGTTACTTTTATTTACGTGAATAAACTGTTTATAAGAAATTAAAAGAAGATATTTTAAGGTCACTTTACAGACATGGTGTGTGTGCTGCGCCCTGTCTGGGGCGCTGTTCTCGGCTGTGGCCTCGTGGCGGCGCTAGCAGCAGGTAAGTGGAAATAACAGTAGAGTTTTGATCTATATTACGACTGGATCACAAAAAAACACTCAGCTAAACGTTGGTAAGCATTAGGTCATCACGTCTAGCCACGCCCACAAGTTTCTGGACCCTGATTGGTCAGATCAGGTCTGACGTTAGTCCAGGTTTATAATAAGGTTGCTTGGGTCACCTACGTGATCGTTTCTATAGTAACAGCTCATTCATACAGTGCCGTGCAAAAATATTCACACCCCTTGACCTTTTCCACATTTTGTCACGTTACAACCACAAACATAAATGTCTTTTATTGATATTTTATGTGATAGACCAACACAAGGTGGCACATAATTCTGAAGATCAAGGAAAATAATAAATCTTTTTTTTTTTTTAATGTACCAATAACTATCTGAAGGGTGGATGGTGTATACAGCCCTTCACTCTGATACCTGAATGATTCAACAACATGGGGTTAAAAGTAGAGATGTTCCGATACCATTTTTTCCCTCCCGATACTTGGGCTCAGGGTATCGGCCGATACCGAGTACTGATCCGATACCTGTGTGTGTATCTGTATCTGTAGACACTACTAGCCCTGTGTAACGGGTTCGACCCTAAGTGCACGGGTGACACCATGAAACACGGACACAAGGCGAGGACATACAGGAAAAAGGGTAATTTATTTAGAAAAATGGGGAAGGAAAGGGTTAACGGCTCTCTGCGGCCTTTTCCACTTCGGCGGCAGGGATATGAAGGTGCCGCGAGCTCGTTCACGCGCTGTCCTCCCCCGGAGATCAAAGGGGCGGCATTCCCCCTTTTTTAAGGTCTCTGGGGCGCATCACAACGCCCAGCTCGTGTGTCACTGTCTCTCATAAAATCCACCGCGTCGCAAAGTCCAGCTTCCCAACAGTCAGACTCCTAGCTACACTCCCTGCTGTGTTTTATAACGCCGGGAGGAATCCAGGATCATTAGCGGCGATAGCTCACCAGCCGTTGCCTGATGCCATGGCCCTGCTCCTTCACATACCTAAAGGAGGGGAGGCCGCCTAACTAGTGAGCGAGGAGCGATATCAATTTGGGCGCACGCCGTGACACTCTGTAAGTAAGCTAAGCTAGCAAAGCTAGCGGGCATAACTAGGCTATGTTTAGGAAAGTGGTATCAGATCGGTACGTGGACTCAAATACTCGCCGAACAACCCTAGTTAAAAGTGTCTGACCTGGGTGAAAAAGGGAATTTACCTATAGGATCATAACACCATCTCTCACAATACTTAATGCTTCTTATCTCCTGATCTGAACCTCATTTTTAAATACGCATACAAATTAATATTTATATCAGATAAAAAGAAACATTTGCTGAAAAACAATCTCATACCCTTTTATGGGCACGTCTGTAACATTTTTGAATTCAAATCTTTTGATGATCTCAATTCATTCAGATGAAAATTGGCCGATTTAGATTTCACATGAAAGGACATAAACTTGAAAAAGTGTATTATTCTAAAATGCAAAAATGTTAAGAGCACTGGAAATCCGAAAATGGAAAGAGTACGGCACAACTGCAAACCTACCAAAAACATGGACGTCCACCTTAACTGACAAGCCTGTATGGAAGAGTGGCAAGAAGAAAGCCATTGTTGAAAGAAAGCCATTGTTGAAAGAAAGCCATAAGAAGTCCTGTTTGCATTTTGCGACAAGCCATGTGGAACCATTTATAATTTTCCTTCCATTTCTAATCCCACTAAAATACATTTACGTTTGTGGTTGCAACGTGAAAAAATGTGGAAAAGTTCTAGGGGTACAAATAGACGTCACTGTAAGGGCTTTACTGCATAAATTTATATTTTGTAAGGAGACCTTTTTCAACACTTCAGGAAGGAGTCTCCAGTGTCGGTGCTTTGTAACAGTACTTTTGTTTGTTGGCACAGGAACGGCGCACGGCGTGTTCCCGGCTCTCTGCGCTGTAGCTCTGAGCGTAGCTGCTGCTCTCTGTGGCGAGTGTGCGAGGGGATACAGACCCAGTCTGTTCAGCATCACACATCACTACCTGTCTGTTAGACGTGTGATTCGAGCGGGGAGACGGCAGAGAGACGTGCTGGAGAGAGAAACACTGAGCGTACGGAGAGTGCAAGAGGAGACGCTGCTCAGACGGCTGAGAGATGCAAAAAATACATGCTACGGACTCGAGCATCAATTCTGTTCCCTCACAGGTCTCACACACACACACACACACACACACACACACACACACACACGAGACACTAGTAATTTTGCTCCTTCAGTTAAAAGGTGGACAGCAGAATAGTATCTCTGTAGTTTATAATGCTAAATCCTATGTGCAGTCTGCACACAGGTTTTTTTTTTGTCTCATTACACCAGCACTATATTGTCACGAATTGTGATTGATTCACACATCATTTAATTTTAATACCGTTTAATAGCATCCACTAGATTTAAACATCTGCCACTTTTCTTCTATATAAAGGAATCTAAAAACATAAAATTAATGATGTAGTGATACAGCCTCTGAGATTTCTCTGCAGCTTTCTCAGTTTGAGTATATACTGTATCAGTTATTAACATACAAAATATATAATTAATGAGACAAGACACTTCAAATTCACCCCCTCTTGAACTTTTAACATTTTTTAGTGTTACAAACTGATACTCAGATGCACTCAGTGAATGGAATCTACACAAACTAGTCCATAGTCAGGGGTAGCTCATTGGACTACGGTTTGGAAGGTCCCAGGATCAAATCCCACGATCAACAGGTTGTCCGTCTTGGGCCCCTGAGCAAGGCACTTAATTCTTAACTGCTGAGATGTATAATGAGAAAAATGTAAGTCGCTCTGGATAAGGGCATCTGCCAAATGTCTAAATGTAAATGCAATGGTAAGGGGTAAAAATGCTACCACCACCATGCTTCATTCTATCATAATGCTTAAACTAAACGTAGGAAATATCATACTTGGTACGGGTAAATACTCAACTTCTAGAACTATATGTTTCCTGTATTGTTTCACTGAGAGTCTTTAATCTTCCTCACAGATGTCACTGATTTCCGAAAGCGCCACCCCGTCACCACATACGCTCATTACGAGGAGCTCATACGCCAAGTCGCCTCCGGAGAGGAAAAGGTCGTTGTCATGGAGACACCCAAACTAACAATGACCTCGGGGTCCTCGGGATGCAGCAAGATGCTCCTAAACACCAAAGAAACCAACTGTGACTATGTATGGGGCATGTCAGTGTGTGTAGATGCCATGGAGAAATCTTTCCCTGGTACAACGAGTGTTCTCCAGACGACTTTAAGACTGGTTTACCCGTCACCTGAACGTAACTCTGAGGCTGGCCTTCGAATCGTGGAGACACAGTTTTCTTCTGAACATACACACCAGCTCTGCACGAGTCCTGCAGCCGTCTTACAGGTACAGTAAATACTGTATGTATATGTGTATCTATTTTATATATATTATACAGTATAATATGCATTTACTTGTTGATTCAGGTGCAGAATGAGCGCGATGCTCTGTACCTTCACCTGCTCTTCACCCTCAGAGATCGTCATGTCGGCATCTTGGAGTCCAGGTTCTCCTACGCGGTCTACGACGCCTTCAGACTCGTGGAGGTTAATATTCAACCTTTATTGTTTATCTAACACACGACCTAATACTTCATTCACATGCTCTGACACCAGTAATATAATAACCACTAAATCAGACAACCTAGTGAACACATTGTTAAATTCATTGACATATCATTATTTACATTCAGGGATTATCAGCATACTTGGCATCCCAACACCATACCTAATTTATCAATTGAAGTGACTGATAATGTGTTAAAATGACAGTACCTAAAACATGTTACAATTTTAACCTTCTCTAAAAAAAAATCAATGGCGATATTAATATAATATGTTTTTCCGTTGTGGTGCAGGAGCGTTGGAAGGAGCTGGTTGCTGATGTGGAGTCAGGTCAGATCAGCTCCAGGATTCTTCTAGATCCTCGGCTGAGGTCGGAGCTGGAGAGGAAAATGAAGCCGGATCCTGTTAGGGCAGCAGAGCTCAGGACGGCCATCACTGAGGGCTTTGAAGGCATTGCTACAAAACTGTGGCCTCGTTTACATCTCATTCACACCATCGACTCGGGACCACATCAGATTCATGGAGAGAATCTCAGGCAGCACTACTGCAAGGGCGTGCCCTTTTATTCTTCACTCTACTCTGCTTCTGAAGGTACAATAGTGTATATGTAGTGTCTATGTAGAAAAGTGACATAGTGGAATGTGGTGTACTATGGAGTGATACAGTGGAGTGTGTTGTAATTTGGAGTGATACAGTGGAGTATGGTATCATTTGGAGTGATACAGTGGAGTGTGGTGTAGTGTGGAGTGATACAGTGGAGTGTGATGTAGTGTGGAGTGATACAGTGGAGTGTGGTGTAGTATGAAGTGATACAGTGTAGTGTGGTGTAGTGTGGAGTGATACAGTGTAGTGTGGTGTAGTGTGGAGTGATACAGTGGAGTGTGGAGTGATACAGTGTAGTGTGGTGGAGTGTGGAGTGATACAGTGGAGTGTGGAGTGATACAGTGTAGTGTGGTGTAGTGTGGAGTGATACAGTGGAGTGTGGTGTAGTGTGGAGTGGTGCAGTGTAGTGTGGTGGAGTGTGGAGTGATATATTGAAGTGTGGAGTGTGGTGGAGTGTGAAGTGATACAGTTGAGTGTGGTGGAGTGTGGAGTGATACAGTGTAGTGTGGTGTAATATGGAGTGATACAGTGTAGTGTGATGGAGTGTGGAGTGATACAGTGTAATGTGGTATAGTGTGGAGTGATACAGTGGAGTGTGGTGTAGTGTGAAGTGATACAGTGTAGTGTGGAGTGATACAGTGTAGTGTGGTGTAGTGTGGAGTGATACAGTGTAGTGTGGTGGAGTGTGGAGTGATACAGTGGAGTGTGGAGTGATACAGTGTAGTGTGGTGTAGTGTGGAGTGATACAGTGGAGTGTGGTGTGGTGGAGTGTGGAGTGATACAGTGTAGTGTGGTGTAGTGTGGAGTGATACAGTGGAGTGTGGTGTGGTGGAGTGTGGAGTGATACAGTGGAGTGTGGAGTGATACAGTGTAGTGTGGTGTAGTGTGGAGTGATACAGTGGAGTGTGGTGTAGTATGGAGTGATGTATTGGAGTGTGGAGTCATACAGTGGAGTGTGAACTGATATATTGGAGTGTGAAGTGATAAAGTGGAGTGTGTGATGAATCAGTGTGCATGATTCTCACACTTTGGTCTGTGTCTTAGGTCTGATTGGAGTGAACTTGTGGCCGCTCCAGGACAGCAGACATTACCTGCTCTGTCCTCGCTCCATGTTCTTCGAGTTTCTCCCAGAGGAGCATTTAGACACACAACACACACTCGACACACTGCTCATGGACGAGGTGGAGGAGGGGAAAAACTACGAGCTGATCATCACCAATGCTTCTGGACTCTTCAGGTACTGCAGCTGTAAGATAATATATCTGGATCTGTAGTCAGCTTTAAAGTGTGTGTGTGTGTGTGTGTGTGTGTGTGTGTGTACAGGATGTGTGTGTTTAATTGAATACGAACCCAACCATGCTGCTCCAGGAAACCCTGGGAATCTCCAGATATAGAAAGGTCAGGGGAGTCAGCATGGTGAGTGAAATGTGGTTCAGCAAAACATGAAGAAAGGAAGTAAGGTAGAGAAATGGAAAAAAAGACATGGAAATAAGAGAAAATTTGACAAATAATAATTAATATAAGAATAAAAACCAAAAAGGGGGTATAAAAGCAAACAAAGAAAAAGAGAAAAGCTAGATTGAAACAAAGGAATTTAATTGGGTTGTAACATCACTGCCTCTTCCTCAGCCTGAGGTTGATTAGTTTCCTCTAACAGTGTGACTCACGGTGTTTAATCCCCCTGTAGATATCGGCTGGGAGACGTGGTGAAGGTGGTCGGGTTTCACAACCAGTGTCCAGTGGTGGAGTTTCTCTACAGGTGTGTGTCTAAAAGATCTTCTCTCAGCTGTTTTATCGTTTCGTTGCTCATGATGTCATGAGGCTGATGCAAAGACGAAGACATGTCCACTAACCTAGGGGATCTATTAAAGAAGCATTTTTGCCTCTGTGTGTGTGTGTGTGTGTGTGTGTGTGTGTGTGTGTGTGTGTGTGTGTGTTGCAGACCCAGCCAGACGCTAAACGCTCGAGGTGAAAAAGTAAACGAGGCCTTGTTTTTAGCCGCGCTGAAGAAAGCGGTAACTCAATGGCCTGGTGCTAAACTGGTGGATTACTCATGCGCTGAGAGTGGAATTCTGGGTAATTCTTCAAATGTAACGTTGCATGATGCTAACATGGTAGCTATACATTCAGTTGCATCATCAGCCACAAAGGTCCAAAATGTCTGAAACCAAGGCACAGCCTTCAGTTCTAAAAAAAGAAAGAAAGAAAGAAACCAAGACCAAATAAGGGAAGCGGAAATCGTGCTAATTCTAACATTGAAACAGATTTGGAATTAGAGAGGATGTGATATATTTAACTTTTTCCATTTCATGAAATAACTTTTGTCGAGAGGATGAATACGTCATTTTACTTGGTGACATTGTGGTTTTGTGTTTATGGTGATGCAGGAGACTCGTCAGGAGGAGCTCAGCCTCATTACCAAGTGTTCCTGGAGCTGCGAGGTGTCAGGAACCTCACGGAGGAGCAGCGATATAAGGTCAGATTAAACATGATGCTGTAGATTCATCAGTTCTTCAAACAACCTGGTCTCTAGAGACAGAGAGAGTTTATAAAGGCTTGTGGATGACGAAAAGGGTCAGACAATGTGCAGCAGTGTGTCTACAATAAAACACGTGCTGTTATAGGATATTAATCAAGTACCAGTTAAAAGTGATTCTGCTTCATCACACCACGGCTGCTGTTGATTTTTATCACACACCATTTGTTTCATTCCTTTTTATTGCACACTTGATGCTTTCAAAATTTAAAGTTATAGTTTTAAAGAAAGGTTTATCTTGAAAATAAAAGATTCTCTCTCTTTCTCTCTCTCACTCTCACTCACACACAAACACACACACACACACGCATACACACACGCATGCACACAGTTGGACATGTGTCTGCAGGCTGACTGCGCCCTCTACAAGTCTTTCCGGATTAAAGGCAGCATTGGACCAATGAGAGTGCAGCTGGTTAGTGAAGGGGCATTCCGTGAGTTGAGGAGTCACATGATTTCCTTCTGCCACGCCTCCACCAACACGTTTCAGATGCAACGCGTCATCCGCAGGAAAGAATATGCCGACTTCCTGCTGAGGAAAACGGTTTCCTGATGGCGAGTACACACTCGGAAACAGTCACATGGTTCCTTCAGACACAGGACTGACTGACTGACTGACAACTTTTCCATTGTAAAAGCAAAACAGAACAGCGCAACAAAACAGAACCTGTAAGGTTATTTGTATGCTTTCTGGGTAAATTGTGCTCATGACACTTACAGTGATGTCGACTGATGAATCAGGGAAAGCGAGCAGGAGGAAGTTTAATGTGTATGAAGGAAACGTATTAAATAAACGGTTTACATAAATGATCAGAGAGACGCTGTAAGGTTATTTGTAAGCTGAAGAACATTAGCTAGCTAATCGTGTCTGTTACAGGAAACTCCTCAGCAAGAATGCGACCGTGATATCTCGTGACTTGACCAGGGCCCGGTTTCTCGAAAGCTTCTTATCGCTAACTAGTTCTTCGTATCGCTAAGTTGTACCTTAACCTCTTTCTTAACGTTATGGCGCATTTCCCAAAACGTTCGTACGCTAAGTATCTCTTAGCTAAGTCACACGTTCGTAAGGTTGACTCTGGACCAACCTTAACTCATTCTTAGCGTAGTTTCAGCTCAAGACGCTAGTGGCCGCCACTGAGCAGCAGTCTTTA
>JAOTQY010000052.1:628201-641924 GCA_026413445.1 Dolichallabes microphthalmus
AAAAATATTACAAATAAAATTATATAAATAAATACATATTATAACTGTATAATATACATACAAGTGTAAAATAAATAGTAATAATAATAACAATAATAATAATAATAATAATATAAACAATATAAATATTATATAAATAAATAAAACAAAATAAAAAGAACAAAATTATCTGAATTTGAATCTGTCGCCATCTTGTGGAAAAACAGGTTAATTACGTTGAACGGAACCGGAAGTGAGCAATTATTTCCAATTAACGCTTCAATTACATTTTTACAAATATAAAATAACAAAAATCACTACGTAACTAATAAAACCGAAGCTGTTTCACAAGTTTAATTATAATATTTGACGTAATTTAACATAAACAGTATAATTGCTATATGACAGATATATAAGTTACTATAAACATCAGCTAAGAGGCACACGTGTATTTTGTTTAGATAAATTAGAAAAAAATAAAACATGTAATTGATTAGTCGAGATATAATTTTGATAGATAATTTCCATAATAATATATTTTTTGTCAAAAGCATGTAAAACATATCTACGTTTTGTGTCTTTTCAAACACTGAGTAAAGTTTGAAAGGTTTTCTACACGTTACATACTTGCTTTGTTTTTATTAATTGCGGTCGTTGCCAGGAAACAGCATACGTCCTCTCGTGTCGGAATTTCCATTGGCTGGCGCTGATTGGCTGTTTCATGGCGTACTCGCATTACCCGGATCCGGAAGTACGACTGTAACGCCGAAAAAGGCCCTAGTTACATTTCCTACCTGTACCCAGGAAATCCAGCCCTTTTTGCGTGATTGGCCAGAACTGTCACGTCGTCTGCGCTCGGATTGGTTCTCATTGTCTACTCATAAAGTTTAATTGTGAAACTGTCCAATCGTAAAGTAGGAGGCGGGGTTTGTGTGAATACGGGTAGGGAAAATACCGGGGGGGAAAAAAAACTGTTATGTTTTGACAAGGGAGCAAGTGAAAGAAAAGTGCGACATTTTGCGCTGAAAATATTTACAAAGACAACGCGTCAAACGCCGCGTAAAGTAAAAACAAGCCCTTAGGTGAGTGAGTGTCCTGCTGTGTCTTTTCCTAAATTGTGTTTTGAAAGCTTCTTGGCTAATGTTAGCCGTGCTAGCTTTTAGCCTGTGCGCTAGCGCTTCGCCTGAACTTTGACAACATTTATAAACTTGAAATAAACATTTATGGAGGAAACTAGAAAGGTTTGCTTGAGATCTTTGAGTCAGGGGAGCTAGCATTAACATAACGCCGGTGTGCTGTAATTAGTTTAATAGGTGAGTTTTCTGGCGGAAGTGACGTCACTTGGTGGTCAGCTCGGTGTGTGTGGTGACGTGTGAGAGAGAGGGTCAGGGCTGGGCTGATGTATCGCTCAGGCGGTTTTTCACTGTCACGTGACTGCAGAGTGTCTCAGACAGGAGGTCTGCTTGTCGTTCCAGACCGGACCCTGCGTCCTCTGTGTCCCCGTCTCTGAGCCGGAGTCCGGACCCGGAGCCACATCGTCAGCACGCCGTCGACATGGCGGGTCGACCCAACGGGCCGGCCGCGGGGAACAAGATCTGCCAGTTTAAGCTGGTTCTGCTGGGCGAGTCGGCCGTAGGGAAGTCCAGTCTCGTCCTGCGCTTCGTCAAGGGCCAGTTCCACGAGTACCAGGAGAGCACCATCGGAGGTTCTCACGCTCTCACCGCACGCTTCTCGGATCATCGTCACATCATCACTAAGACCAGACGGTTACCGATCTAATCCTAACTCTTCCTTTTTTGTGTCTAGCGGCGTTCCTCACGCAGACGGTGTGCCTGGACGACACGACGGTTAAGTTTGAGATTTGGGACACAGCCGGGCAAGAGCGCTACCACAGCCTCGCACCCATGTACTACAGAGGAGCGCAGGCGGCCATCATCGTCTACGACATCACTAACACGGTGAAAAGACACACACACACACACACACACACACACACACACACACACACACTCTCGCTCACTCCACACTGTCTCTTTCATTCCTTCACTCTCTCACACTGTGTGTGTGTGTGTGTGTGTGTCTGTAGGACACGTTTGCACGAGCGAAGAACTGGGTGAACGAGCTGCAGAAGCAGGCGAGCCCCAACATCGTCATCGCCCTCTCTGGGAACAAAGCTGACCTCGTTAATAAGAGAGCTGTTGATTTCCAGGTGAGTGTGTGTGTGTGTGTGTGTGTGTGTGTGTGTGTGTATGATTGACAGAGTGTAATTTTAACGGTGTGATGTGTGTACTGGAACAGGAAGCGCAGACGTACGCTGACGATAACGGCCTGCTGTTCATGGAGACTTCGGCCAAAACCGCCATGAATGTCAATGAGATATTTATGGCAATCGGTGAGTCAGAACACACACACACACACACACACACACACAAATAAAACCACCAAAATAACAACCATTTTTATTTATTTATTTATTTTTTACTTTATTATTACTGGCTGTACTTCCATTTTTCCCTACACAAGGGTATAAATGGGGCCGAGTAGATTGACATGCCGTACTGAGCATCTCACACACACACACACACACACACACACACACATGCTCTGCACATAATCACATTAAAAAAAAAAGCAGAAATTTTAACACTCCGAATTAAAGCAGCGCTGATCTGTGCGGCAACTTTTAACGGCACTAGATCGATTAGGAAAAAAAAACAAACACTTATACAGGAGTCCTGCCGGTGTGTGTTAACGAGGAGTCTTCAGATATCACAATGTGTATTTAGCCAAAGTAATTATATGTCATGCAGAACCCAAGTCATAATTACTTTTAAAACGTGTAAATTGTACCACTCCTGGAATATGGAAGGGACATCGCAAAAAAAGTCTCAAGAATTTGATTATTATTTTTATTATTATTGTTATTATTTGGTCACAGAAACAACCAAAAACTCATCATCTTACGAATCTGTGCTATTTCTTTGCCTATGCGACCCACTGTTTTAGAAAAATTTTTAACTCTCACTCTCGCTTTTCCCCTCTTACAGCGAAGAAGCTGCCGAAGAACGAGCCTCAAGCAGGGGGAGGAGGAGGTTCCAGCGGGCGGGGCCGAACAGGTGTGGACCTCCAAGACTCCGCCCCCCAGGGCTCCACGGGCAAATGCTGCAACTGATTGACCGGTTCTGGTAGCACAGGGTCCAAATGGAGATGTGGAAGACGAGCAACGTGGCATCTATATAGTGATGAAGATGATGATGATTCTTAGAGATTATGTTTTTGATCTTTTTTTTCTAAAGGAAAAAAAATCACATAAGCTAGCACTTCCTCTCTCTCAATTTCACTTCCTGTCTTTTATGAAAAATACTAACGTGATCATCGACTTAAGGCTCGTTTTTAAAAACATGATTAAACATCGGCGGGGTTGTTTTGGTGGCGGTGGGTGCGCGCACCACTTTTTTTCTCCTCCCTGAGTTCTTTTTTCGTTGTGTGTGTGTGCGATCTTAAAGATGCTCTCACAGCTGGAAAACTCACACCATTTTGTACACGAGCGAGTATTGGTTTTACTGCGATGGTGGACATCATGGCATTAGTGTCCGGGTTTTGTGTGTATGTGTGTATGTGTGTGTGTGTGTGTGTGTGTGTGAGAGTGAGTGAATGTGAGCATTACCTCTGACACCTGAAGAAACATTTTTAACATCGTGGTTTTTCAATCTGTAAAGAGGGAAATAAAAAAAAAGGAGGGAAAGACCTGTGTGTAGTGTGCTTCCTCGGTTTCTTCGGAGACACAAAGCAGCAGTGAAATTTATATGGAAATATTAAAGAGTATGCACATTCGAAAAGTTCTAAATATATTGAAATAACGAGTTTACAAATAAACAAAAATAAATATGTATTAACAAAATTGAGACATTAAATCAAAATGAAATCTGAGACAAAATGACATTAAGTTAAAGTAACAGAACATCACGAAATTATGATATTAAAAACTTGCAATAACGACATATTTCGTATATGTATCGAAGTAATACACACTACTCTACTAGTGATGGGTCGTTCATGAACGATTCGTTCTTTTTGAGAACGTCTCGGAGAGTGATTCGTTCATTTTCTATTGGGCGCGCATGCGCAAAGCATCGCAAAACCTCCGTATGTTATATACAGGAAACAGTATTGAACGATTCTCAGCAGTAAGTTCAAGTCTCGAGTCGTTCGTTCTTTTAACATGTGATTTCCATAGACGTTATGCAGTGCAGTACACAGGAAACAGTATTGAACGATTGCGCTAGTGGGTCTTCGAGTCCCGAGTCGTTCGTTCTTATGACACATGACTCCCATAGACGCCATGCGGTGCAATAGATTCAAAAGAACGAACGACTCCGATTGGAAGGTTTAAGAGGTGAGCTGCTCATTCTGTTTATTATAATATGTTCTTAGTTATTGTAATATTTTCATAACTGGAACTATAGCCAAAATTTGTGTATGTAGACGTATTGGGGGTATTTTAATTTATTTCTGATCAAAAGAACGAAATGACTCAAAAAAGATTCGTTCATTTTGATGAACGAGATTCAAAGAACCGAGTCACTAAAATGATAAAATGATTCGAACTTCCCATCACTATACACTTCGCCTCGGAACGCATTTATCAGCGCATCCATGTTTCTACGGGACACGGTTTGCGAGGGACACGCGTCCTCAACGCTCATTGGCTGATCTTGGCAAGCCACGATTACTGATTGGTCCTTCTCTTTCGCAGTGCAAAATAAAATTCACAGGCTGTATGCTAAAATGTGTAACTCTTTGACACGTAGTGCCCTAGTTAGAGTGTTCGTGGTGTTATTTCTCGTCCTACGTAGTGCAACTATATAGGGCGCACGTAGTGGTTTGGGATGCAGCTTTTTGCTGCGGCGTTAAATGAGCACTTGTAAGAATCCTGATATATAAACGCGTCCTGTCCTTGCTGGATTTATATAAGACATTTGTATACATTAATATATACGATTATATAAATTACATTATACTATTTGGGCTCGTGCTGTTCCGGTTTCGCGTCGATGTGATTTTTTCCCCCTGCTAACAGATTTAGCTCGGTTAGCGGCTAGCGCGCGCAGGTAAGTGACACACTCGCTTTTAACGGTTTGGAGAAACAATTACAATGTGTTTATTCTGATTTCACTCTGACTCTGAGATAAACACCCCAATGAGATTCGCTTAAACGGAGTGAATAATGTGTACAAGTGCTAGCCGACCTGTTCAGACTCACTGTGTGTATCAGTGATGGGAATCAGCAGCGAGCCGCCGGTACGATATTATCATGATACCTCGGTATCACGATTCTGTAAATATCACGATTCGATATCCTCTTAAAAACTAATCGCAGCATTTAAACAATACAAATTAACCTCAAATACAAGAGACATTTAACCGAGCAGCGCATATCTGTCATTTCCCAATAATTATTATTTCTAATCAATATTTTCCCACAGTTTTCTCCCTAATTTATTCGTGTCCAATTCCTCCCTGTCACTAGGGGGCTCCCACATTAAGGCTACGACGTGACACCAGCCGACCACATCTTTTCGAACTGCTCGCTCACGCACCGTTAGGGACGGAGTAACACACTATGAGGACAGCGCTATCCGCTCCTCGCACTTGCATGAGCTCAGTAGAGCTGTGATTAATGTAGGAGCACTAAGTACCTCTCATCCGTCTCCGCATCCCCCCCCCCTCCGAGAGAGCATGGCCAATCAGCTCTTTCTAGACCTCCGGCTGCGAGAGGTTACAGCATCACCCGGGAACCGAACCAGCGATGATAGGGCGAGCACTTTACCACTGCGCCACTCGGAGGCAGATCAGAGGCTTTTAACGTGCGTGATTTGTGATGATGTAACGCTTCTGTGATCGGTACAGAATTGTTTATATCTGAGGCACTGAGAAGCAGAACATTCCGGTCACTGTTATAAATGGAAAAATAAATCGATTTTAATTGATTATAGTGTCATTGTGGTAGCATGAATCACTAAATGAAAGAATCACGATACATAACTGAATGATTTTTTTTCCTCATCTCCATTTCATAGCCAAATTTATCTGCAGAAGGATGTACTTTTATAAGGGCATGTACAGTACATACATTTGCACGAATTTGCATTATTAATTCATCCTAAAGTGCATACTGTTCTTTAAAAAAAAAAAAAAAAAAAAAACCCGTTAGTGTGCACTTCTCAGGACGCATTTAAGAATGCGGCTCTCTAACTGGTATAGAAATGTTCCACTAGTTAGTATATACACTACAGTATGTATTCTACACACGGTGTAGTGCGCTATACAGTCCATCTGTGAAACCTACTGCACTGTGTGGGGTATGAAATAATTGTAATAAATTTTGTTTGTATAGCGTTTTTAACAGTGTCCATTGTCGCAAAACAGCTTCACAGAATTAAAGGAAAATTATGGAAATGTGAGTGTGTTTGAATCACAATGATCAGATCGTCTCTGATGAACAAGCTGAGGGTGACGGTGCTGAGGGAAAAAATCCCTGAGATGGCGATAGGAAGAAATCTTGAGAGGAACCAGACTCTACAGGGAACCCATCCTCATCTGGGAGATAACAGATAACAGCGATTGATCTGCAGTCATTCTGTGGGTTAGGAGGCTGGAAGTTCAGTGCAACAGGAGATGTGTTTCAGTTAATATGGAGTCCAGGTAGTTATCGGAGGCTCAGGTACACTAAATTCCAGTCTTGATCTATCGAGTGACTGCAGTCACAAGCCCTTCTAAAACAGCTGTCAGCATCAGCCGAGGCCAGGAGTGTCTGTGATAAAGTGGACAGACCACGCGGGCCATCCATGCAAGGAGATCTCCAACCAGGACGAGTCAGACAGGGACAGAGGACAGAGGCGGTCTGGATCACTGGCAGCTCAGGAGGGACATTTATAGCTCGAAGAGAGAGACACGGAGAGTTAAAGAGAGGGGGAGAGAGAGATCACAGTCACATCATGTATAAGGTATATGTAGTGCAGAGTGCAAGCAGGGACTCCACTAAGGACTAACTATAACAACATAACTAAAAGAGAAAGCCAGGAGGAAACATGGACATGAGGGAGAACTGGACTGTAAAGCAACCAGTCACTCCACTGTCAACAATAATGACTAATGCACCCTACCTAGTGCACTCTTTGTCTGTTTGGGCGACATGTATAATTTAGTTGTTTCCTGAGGCGGTGCATGACGGTGGTGTATGGAATAGAAGTCTGCAGAGTGAGTCTGACTCTTTATTAAAGTGTTGTATTAAAGTTTCTCACTCCTCCTACAATGTCTCTAGTGTTTCATATGTTCCCTAGTGCCTTTTGAGAATTGCTCTTTTCTGCCATACCCTATAGGGCTGTAGCTATCGAATATTTTAGTAATCGAGTATTCTACCAAAAATTGAATCGAGTAATCAGATAAAATGTAATTTTGTTTAATTAAACAGCAATGTAAAATATATAAGAGAAACAAAGATTAATTGGTTTTCGTTTTAGAAAAAAAAATCTACTTAAAAAAAAATGCATACAGCATTTCATCAAAAATAAACATTATTCACAATACAAGGAACAGCTTATACCCTTATACACCTATGCGTAGGTGAGATTAGGGGTATTAAAGTTGACTGAGATGAATTAAGTGCATTACAGAGCCATACATTCTTATTTTAAAACATTTTCTCAGGTGCAAAAACTAAAAAAAAGGTATTTAAAAAAAAAACTAAGGCATACGTTGAAATAAATAATTATACAAAAACAACTAAACTTGCAGAACTAAACGTTTAAAAATTTACAGCTCTGGCATAACATACAAGCCTTTACTAATAATTTCTGTCGTTTTCTCTTGCTGGTTTCTTCATCTCTTTTCTCGCTGATAATTTTATCGCTCCTTTCCATTTTGCAGCCCGCAACAGAGCGCTCCCTCAAATCAATACACAGCTAACTGTTTGCGTCTCCTTCCGCTTTGTGGATGACGTGAGCGCTTCTTCTTCGTTGGTGTTTACTGGCGGCTTCATCCGTCAAGAGCGCACTGTCAACAAACAATTGCGCAAAAACATAATGCAAGCTTTTAAAATTAATTAAAAGAAGCTTTGAGGCAGAAGATTTAGCCTCGATCATTTTTTGTAATCGAATTACTCGAGTTACTCAAGGAGTCGTTTCAGCCCTAATACCCTATGTAGTGCACTCTATGTCCCAGTAGTATTCTGTTTCCTGTGTACATGTGAAGTGGACCGACTCCTCCCTACAAACTATAACAATCCTTGTATTTGGCCTCGTTTCAGAAGATGTCTTTTCACCCAGGACGCGGATGTCCAAGAGGACGCCCTCCCTCTCAGAATTACCCCCCTGTCCCCCTGCATTTGCCCCCTCCTCAGCCCGTTGCGCCCTCCGTGCCCCCTCCGTACCCCTATGACCCTTCAGCCCCCCACTGTTCCACTTTCAACCCTCAGTGCACCAACACCTACATGCCCAGCATTCCCCACCGTCCCGAATTCCCTCCCTACCCTGTCCCAGCGCCCTCCCAGGGTCCGCAGTGCCCCATGCGCCCTCCTTTCCCACCCCCACCGCTCCATCAGTGCTTCCCAGAACCCCTTAATTTTCCCCCGCCCCCTTTGCCTGTACCTACAGGTGGCCTCGCCCCCTCTCAGGGCTCGTATCCTTATGTCCCGCCTCCTCCTCCCCCTACGATGCCTCCCTCTGTACCCTTTCAGCCTCCTTATTCCATGAATTACCCCCCTCAGCCCCACTTACCCCCTTTACCTCCTAATTTCTACCCCCCTTCTGAATCCGGTTCCTTCAAGCCTGTAGAGCATTTTCATAATTTTAAGAGCGACAAATCGCCCGAACGGCCACGGCGTCACAAAAGCTACGGGTATGGAGGGTACAGTGGGCACGGCGAGCGGCGGGAACGAGGGCGGAGTCCAGACAGGCGACGACAGGAAGGAGGGCGGTACCGGGCAGAGAGCGAGAGAGGCCGGACTCCCCCAAGACACCGGAGCAGAGAACGCAGCAGGTGGGCATGTCAATCTTTAATTTTTGTAACCAGGATACAATTATAATGTATTATTACCTGTTTATAACCGGCTATTCACGGTCTACATCATTTAGTCTACGGAGCTATGTTATTCTAATACAATATATAATGTTCAGAAAGGTTGTAAACTTCAAGTTCAAGTAGGCTTTTATTGTCATTTTAACCATGTACAGTTAGTACACAGTGAAACGAAACGTTCCTTCATGACCAGGGTGCTACATACAACATGAATTAACAAAAACTAACTAAGTAACCAAGAAACCTAATTAGCTGACTATCTGAGATGAGACAGATTGACATTTTAAGTTAACAGAAAATTTATCCAAGTTTTTCGGATGTGACTCTGGCAGACGAGCTGAACACATTCTATATGCTCGCTTCGAGGCTGCAGCTAAAGCCGCTAACGATGCTAATGCTAGCGGCGCCAACGTCTGTAGACAGGAAGACGCGGCCAGCACCGGATATGCGTTCATCATCTCCGAGCATGATGTGAGGAAGAGCCTTCAGGAGAGTGAACACCAGGAAAGCCGCATACCAGACGCTATCTCGTGTTCAACCTCTCCTTATCCAAGTCGGTGATCACCACATGCTTTAAGGAGTCCGTCGTTGTTGTTGTTCCAAAAAAAAAAACCATCCTGCTTCTCTCAATGACTATGATGTAGCTACTCAGGATGCTCTCGATAGTCCCTCTACAGAAGTTGTTGAGGACCGGTGGTGGAAGCTGGGCTTTCCTCACCCTTCTCAGGAAGAAAAGACATTGTTGAGCTTCCTTGTGCAAGGACCTGATGTTGAGGTACCAGGTGAGGTTCTCCTCCAGCCGGACACACCAAGGAATTTGGTGCTGTCGACGATCTCCATAGTGGTTACTCCCTGTCCTCCTGAAGTCCCAACCATCTCTTGTTTATAAACACTCAGACTTGATGATGTGGTTGGATCTGTGTGTCGCTGCACAGACATGAGTCAGCAGTATGAACAGCAGGGGACTGAGCAAACAGCCATGGGGGGCCCCAGTACTCAGTGGAGTGGTGCTGGAGGTTCTGTTCCTGATCCAAGCTGACTGAGCACTTCCGGGTCTGAAAGTCCAGGATTCAGTTACAGAGGGAGGTGTTCAGGCCCAACAGGCTCAGCGGGTCTTGATGTGCCTCATGACGAGCCGCTCGAAGCACTTCATGATGGTGGGTGCGAGTGCAACAGGACGGTAGACAGGACTCTGAAGACTTCTTCAGCACGGGGACGATGGTGGTGGTCTTGAAGCACGTGGGAACGGTGGCGCTGCTCATAGGTTTGTTGAAGATGTTGGTGAGATCATCTGCCAGCTGTTCAGCACATTCTGTGAGGCCTCTGCCAGGGGTATTGTCTGGTCCAGCAGCTTTACGTGAGTTGACTCTGCGTAGAGTTTTCTGGTGAGACACAGCATCTGGTCGTTCAGAGGAGGGATGGTCTTCCTCGCTGTCACGTCGTTCTGCACGTCGAACCGAGTATAGAAGCTGTTCAACGGATCTGGAAGAGAGCCGTCACAGGCAGGTGTTGATGTCCTGTAGTTGGTGAAGGCTTGTATGCTCTGCCACATGCGTCGTGTGCCACCGCTGTCCCTGAAGTCGTAACAATCAGATTATTTAAATGAACGGAGTTATACGAAACGAGAGATCTTTATCTTGGTGTCGGAGATGCTTTAAAACCCGTGAACAAGAAAGACAACACAACGACCAATTTACAATAAACCAAAAGTGTATTATACAGGTGCATCAAAACGAACAATATTTACAAAATATATACAAATTAAAGCAGTGTATTGTGTGTGTCCAACATCCAGGTTATTGTAAGTGTGTGTTAAGAGAGATGAATCGGTCTCACCAGAAATGGAAAAAATACAGGGAGGCCGATGTCGGAGCAAGAGTGAAATCCTGAAGCAGTCCAGTCGGCCGTAATCCAAACAAACTGAAAAATCCACAAGGCACAGACTTTGAGATACTCTTCGTTAGCTCCGTAAACAATTCTGATAATCACAGCGCTCCGTTTCTCCATACTCTCATTATTCCTGGGCCTGCCTTATATCCGGATCCGGTGACCACGTACGTCACCGTCTTCCCGAGCATTTATATTTTGTTTGACCCCAAAGGAATTTAGTAAATCCATAAATGCGAGTGCTAAAGTGTCGTTATCATCATGTACATGAATGTTAAAGTCTCCTACTATCAACAATATGCCCAAGTTAATCAATAGGTCTGATGTCCAAACTCTCTAAGGCTACGTTTACACTGCAGGACTTGATGCCTAATTCTGATTTGTTGCCTATATCAGATTTTTTTTGACCGTCTGTTTACACGTTCTTTTAATTATGACTCATACCCGATTGACGTGTTTATACTTGCCATACCATCTGAAACATCGGGCATACTTAAAGGGAGGTTCTTGCGCTACAAACTAGCCAAGATAGACGAAGGTGGAATATGCTTAACACTAGCTCTGCGATATATGCAAAGTTTGCGAAACTCCTGGTTTTAAAACGGAGGAGGAGGAAAGAACGGCATAATTGCAGCCTGCACATATGCTTTATTCACCAAATACTGATTTAATGTTATTTAGCCCAAATAAGCATTAACACAAGGCGGTGTGTGTGGATGGGGGCGGGGTTCTTTTCCTTTTCCATGTCACCTGCGATGTTATAATTCCACACGCGCTTCCACAGGAGAATAACATTACGTCATTAAACCGCGAAGAAGTCGCTGTTTTGATGACGTACGGAACACAACGACTCCAAGAAATCCGAGCTGTCTGTTTACATGACAATAACATTAGCACATATCTGATTTATATTATACCTTTAAGTAAGGTACGAATTGTGTTGCACGTTGTATTGATGAATGTTTATCTTTGCTCAGAGAGCGCTATCGGCACCGGGACAGCAGAAGCTCTCCTCCGTTGGACCGACACAGGAAACGAGCACGCAGCCGCTCAGGAAGCAGAGAAAGAAAACGTGGACGGATGGAGGAGGACCGAGAGAGAGAAAGAGACCGAGAACGCGACAGGGAAAGAGAACGGGAGAGGGAGAGGAGGGTGGAGGCTGCAGGAGGAAACCGAGAGAAAAGCTACAAAGAGACGGAGGAGGAGGAAGAGGAAGAGTTACTGAAGCCGGCGTGGATCCGCTGCACTCACGCCGAAAACTACTACTCCAACGACCCCATGGACCAAGTGGTACCGCTATTTCACCGTTCATGATGAGCTGCTTCTAAAAGGTATGTCCTCCTGGGTTGTTTGTCTCCTTGTTGACTTCATCCCTCTCTTCCCAGGGCGACTCGACAGTCGTGGGGACGAGTAAACTCCGAGACCTGTACGAGCGCTTTGAGGAGGAACTCGGACGACGGCAGGAACGCGCCAAATCGTCCCGTCCCAAGTGGGATCCCCCAAAAACCAAGCTGGACCTGGACCACGGTACCACTGTCTATTTCACACAAGCACCGCTTGCGCGCTTGCTTTCCTCCTCAGCTCATTAAATCCTACTATAAACTACCTGATACACTTTGTGTTTGTCAGACGAGAGCTCGAGCGATTCGGAGTGTGACTCGGACGGGGACAGCAGTTGCTCCAGCAGCTCCGACTCGGAGGTGTTCGACGTGATCGCAGAGATCAAGCGGAAGAAAGCGCACCCTGACCGGCTGCACGACGAGCTGTGGTACAACGACCCGGGACAGGTCTGTACACGGATTAGATATTGTGCTGCCTGCCAGTGTGTTTACAGTTTAGCACACGCCACCTGTAGGATTATTGAGGAACTGCAACATTTGACCTCCACAAATGCAAACATATATAAATTAAAAACTAATTTACAATAAAAATTGTCAGTGTAGCCTCCGAGTGGCGCAGTAGGTTAAAGCACTCGCCCTATCATCTGGGATCGCAGGTTCGAACCCTGGGTGATGCTGTTTTCCTCTCACAGCCGGAGGCACAGAGAGAGCTAAATTGGTCGAGCTCTCTCAGGAGGGAGGGATGAGAGGTATTAGTGCTCCCACATTAATTGGACGGCTCTACGCCATTCGGGGCGTCTGCAAGCTCGCGCACGCGGAGGGAGCGGATAGCGCTGGTCTTGAGTGTGTTACGACGCCCCCAACGGTGCGTGAGTGAGCAGTTCGAAAAGATGCGGTCGGCTGGCGTCACGTGGTTCGGAGGAAACGCGTGATAGTCTTCGGCCCTCCCGACTGAGTGGTAGTAGCCTTAATGTGGGAGCCCCCTAGTGACGGGGAGGAATTGAACACGACTAAATTGGGGAGAAAATCTGGGGAAAAGAATTGGACAGGACTGAATTTATAAAAAAAAATATAATAATTTTAAAAAATTGTCAGTGTGATGATACAATTTCCTAATATTTCTTGTTTTTGTGCATGTATATCCATACACTCCTCTTCTTAGCATATTTAAATACTGCAGATAACGTTCTAGAATTGTCAGCACAGTGTGTGTTTATTATCGTTTGTGTGTCCTGAAGATGAACGACGGACCGTTGTGTAAGTGCAGCGCGAAAGCCAGACGCACAGGAATCCGGCACAGCATTTACCCCGGGGAAGAGGTGACACATGAAGTTCACGCCTTAATACTACTATTATTATTATTATTATTATTATTTTGTAAGATGTGATTATTGTAAGTAATAGCTGTAGGTATTTATAGATTATAATAAAACGTATCT
>JAOTQY010000052.1:652290-663911 GCA_026413445.1 Dolichallabes microphthalmus
CTTGCTTCCGCGTTTGGGTTTACCGTCCACGCTACAAAGGGCTAACGGCTAATCGCTAAATCGGGCTAACGGCTAATTGCTAAGTCTTCTGATCATCCTGGGTTAGTTCGCGACAGAATTAAGTATAAAGATGTAAATAAATAAATATATATGTATTTATTTGCAACTCTTTGCGATATGCTTATCGCGTATGCCATTATCGCGATAACTATATTTTTTTGATATATCGTGCAGCCCTAGTGCCGACCATGGGACTGAATGTGCTCTTCTCTGTAAAGTCTATATTGAACTTGGGGCAGGGTCAGCCCCTGCCCCTGAACCCCTGACCTTTCGATCTGTAACAACATTAACCAATTGAGCCACCACTGCCCTAGACGACTATGGCACACCCTGGTAGATTAGAGCACTCCCTGGTCGAATTGTCCTCTTCCTTGTCAGTTTTGGGGACTCTGTCTGGACAAGTTGACAGACCATGTGCAGAGAATGTGCTTTCCTCTGTAAAGTCAATATTGAACTCATCAACCATCTTTCCTGGCAGCTGTATGTCTCAGTCAGGGTGGCAGGGTGTCCTTCTGCCAATCTGGTTTGTGGGTAGTAAATCAACCCTGCTAAACCTACCCTGTCACATACAGCCAAAGGAAACCTAGAGAGAAGGGCACCGATTTATAAGCCCTCACATACATTCTGTCGCCCTCAATTACTCTGAACAGACAGAATTGCTTTTTTTGGGGTCAAAGTAGGTACTTGAGCCCTATGTACCTTGTGTCTCAGGCCCTAAACAACAACCATCTGACCACTGTTGGTTTGTTTGAGAAACCCCAAGGTCACACCTTTGGGCTCGTGTGGTCATGTTTTCTTTTTCTTACTCACCAGAAAGCAGATGTTTTATGAGCTTTGCTTTTCAGGTACACATTCTGTTTCCTAGCCTTAGGATTAGGGCCCCTGGATTGTTTCCGAGTACACTTGACTCCAAGTCTGGTTCGTTTTGATCAGTGAGAAGACAATCGTTCCAAATTTGGGAACCGTGCTCTAGTCTGCATGAAGAGGTGGTCTTGGGCACAGTACAATGCACTCGTGCACGGATCAAATCAGATATGGAAGCCAGATGTATCTGAGGATAGAAGTAGACAGATGCTGTATAGATGCAATGTCATCAGTGCCGTCTGTTTTCTCTGAAATCCGTGTGCACATGCCAATCTCATTCCCTGACCTACACAGCCATAGCTGGTAAAGGAAGAATGCACGCGAGAGCGTAGCTCATCACATTTTTTCCCAAAATACCAATAATATTATGCATAGCGCAAAAGATAACTTCCTTCTTGTCTTCTCTTGTGTTTCATTATGACTTACAAACCAAGTAGGTGCATACTGCACTTGGGGCACTCCCTGGATGATTACAATAATAATAATAATATTAAACTTTCAGTAATTTGTCACATGTACCTTATAGCACAGTGAAATTATTATCTTGCATATCCCATTTAGGAAGCCTGGGGCAGAGCACAGGGTCAGTTAAGGTATAGTACCATTGACCAAGGGGCTCAACAGTGGTGTCTTGCCTGGTGCTGGGGCTTGAACCTCCAACCTTTCGATCAGTAACCCACAGCATTGTGGTAACCGATTGACCCACTCCCTGGTAGATTAGAGCACTCCTTGGACAGTTTTGGACAGACTCTGTCTGGACGAGCTGGGGACTCCTTGGTTGATTGGGGCACTTCTTGGTCGAGTTGAGCAGACTGCGAGCTCGGGTCTCTTGGCCCATTACTGTCTTTGATATTTACACATTTGTAAATATATTTTAGTAATAATAGATTCTAGTGCTAACATTCCTTCCATGTTGCAAAGAATTTAGAGGAAGACATTCAAATCCTGAACTAGAGACCCCTGTTCCCACTGCTGCTGTCAGTGGGACCCCTTCCAAGTTGGCCACGGTCTTCCGTACCCATGCTTTCCCAATAGCTTGGCATGGGATCTCTCCCTTGAGCCTTCCATATCTGTGATGCTAAAGTGAAATGCATTTTTATGAAGACAGTCACTTTTTCTTGAACATGTGTGCCTTGGTGGCCAGATGACTTTATTTGATTTTGTTGAAGCCTAGGCTTCTGCCTAAAGGGCAGTGGTGGCTCAGTCGGTTAACGCTGTGGGTTACTGGGTTACTGATTGGAAGGTCGGGGGTTCGAACCCCAGCATCGCCAAGTTGCCACTGTTGAGCCCTTGAGCAAGGCCCTTAACCCTATCTGCTCTGTAAGCTGGCTGACCCTGCGCTCTGACCCCAGTTTCCTAATTGGGATATGCAAAGAAGAAATTTCACTGTGCTGTAAAAAGTACATTGTTATGCCCAGTACTTGCTCCTTCGTACTAATTTGAATCTGGACTACTCTAATAATTTCTTCAGATCATCTGTCTGTCAAGGAGGAAAGGCACAAGGAACCCTCTTATTAAACAGAGACTGGCTCAGTGTGTTATGGATGTCTTTTAATGTCATCTTCAGGTAGACCAGACACCTCGATTTACTGTGATATAAGGCCTCTAGAAGAAAATAGTTTTGGAGATATCCTTGTTTAATTATATAGTTTGTCAGTCCTCCTTATTGCACTACTACATCTTCCACACTATCGTCTCCCATGATGTTGTTCAGGTTAACTGACCAGGTGTGGGTAAAGAAGGCAGTGGCGAGAAAAGAAAGTGGCTCTTGTTAAACTTGTTGTTTTTATTTGGTGGGGGTGTGGCATGGACTATCTCAAATGCTAATCCCATTGTGTGAGGCACTTCAACATGTCCTCATTCTGACATCCTGTTTCAAAAGGAAGTACATCAACATACAGGATCAAATCACAGCTTTCAGACATTTCGTAGTGAACGCGACCATTTGTAAAGTGGTTCAAGTCTCACAATGTAATGAAAAATATTTATGTGTTGAATTGTATCCCGAACATTGGACCTGATGTGTGTTGTGGTGTGTTCTCTAGTGTTCACCTGTACTACCTGTTCCCCAGTCTGGAGGAAGGAGGATTAGCTACGTATCGCACCGCCATCGTTCAGAATCAGCACCTCGCCATGCTGGCTAAGGTGAGCAACACGTCATATTCGATTCACAGCGCAACACTTTGTATCACATACTGTGTATCTAGACTCGTGTAGCTGTAAAATACAGAAAAAGCTACCTAGCTAATTATCAAAATGTAGTTATCCTGCTGTTTGTATGTTATGGCTGCCCGTTCCACGACTCGAAGTAGCAAATTAATATGAATGTTAATAAACAATAAGAAAAAAATGCAAACCTTTGTGCTGTAATACTTGTTTTTTAATGATTAGCGTGTTTGCTATAACGCTGGCGTGACTCACTCCTACCACAGTCTGAATTAATAAATCTGTGCCGTCGCTCGTAGGTCAGCGATGTTTTAGGAAGTTGTTTCTTCCGACTGCGGTCCCGCTCGGCGCTTCCTCTACTACATCGATCTCTTTTTTCCATCTTCGTGCTGGTTATGATTCCGAGTTTTATGATTATTGTAGTGATATGTAATATGCTTTGCTGTTCATTCGTGTCGCGGCGAAGCGCCCAGCCCGCCAGTCTCTCCCTCAGCTCGCTCGCTGTCTGCGTGTGTAATTAAAGCCGAGATTATTGCAGGGATAATGTACGAATCCCCCACGAGGAATTAAAACCTCGCTCTGTTTCTCATTGCGCTCTCGCTCCACACACTTATTTTTCTCCTCCATATCGAACATCCGCAATTGTTCCGTAACACGAGGGAGAAAAAAAAGCAATTACAGCTTTCACTTCCGTTCATAGTGACGCTGCTCCATCACGGCTCGGTGCGTTTCACTCGCCCGGAGACACGATCTGTGGAAGTCATTTGTTAAATTAACTAGTTAGCGAAAAAATCATAATAAAAAAAATAGCTATAACTAGTTTTTTTTGTTTGTTTAATTAATACCTTTATTAGTTTTAAGTTTTATTTTTTATTTATTTATTTTTATTAATAAAAATTTTATGAATTAGTTTTACCGAGCGTCCTGCAGAACCACCCACAGTTCCTTTATTCATTCCTTTATTTCATTCCTTAATTTTTTTGTCTACAAATTGGTCGCTCGTATTATATGCTGCTTCTTTTCTAACATACAAATTTTTTTTCTGTGACTTTAAATTTTGTAATTTTTTAACTGATTCAATTAAAAAAATGTCATAAAATTTAAAGAAGGCAACAAAGTTTGAACAAAACATCCTTTTGCACAGCACTGTATTATATTACCTTTTAATAATTTTGTAAATGTATTAATTATTTGGTTATTTTTCTGTTTATACGTTTCAGTTTCTACTTTTGTACTTATTTTTATATTTGCTGTATACTGCACGAGGAGACGTTTAATTGTTTTAATAGTTGTTTCATATTTATGGAAGGAGTCTACAGTGTCCGAGGTAAATCTCGATCCCTTTTGTCATGAAGATGTCTGAAAATTTTGAGTTTACTGTATATTCAAGGTAAATTATAGTTTCATTAATTCTAGGGAATTTGTTTATTTTTGCATTTTTAGTTTTCCCCCCCAAGTATGAAATTTATCAATAGAATTAGTTTTTATTTTCAGAATTTTTTTGATCACAAATTCAGTTTTTAAGATGTCAAGATGTCAAAAAGGTTTTATATCGAGTAGAGACAGGAGACAAAATGGATTCAGTTAAGAATAATGATTTTGTGTAAAACAATTTTTTTATATCTATAATAGAGACGAACCGGTCGATTGGCTGGATTTCAATTTGATTGGCCGTGACCGATGATCGGTTCTTTACCGAGCGCGTAAGCTTACGAAGAAACACATGACATTATGAAAGATCACATGTGTTACAAGCTTCTTGGTTGTCTGTAATGATCTCTAAAGCAAAGTCCCTGAAGTGATCTCAGTCCCTGTACATCTGCTTTTCTTTGTTGAAAAGAAATCACTTGCGGTTGTGTAAGAAATCACGTCTCTTGTACTTTGCTCCCGTTCCAGTTTATCATCTAGTGCGGGGGGTGGGGGGGGGACTAAAACTTTCTCCACATTGCCACCGGACGTCACGTCTGGCCTCGTTCCAATTTGCTAGCCAGGAAAAAAAAAAAAGAACTTTAATCTTCTGCGTCTCTTTGCAATTCGCTCACTAGAGAAAAGTTTTCAGAATGAAACTGGTGTTTTTTTTTTCTCCCTAATTTGCATAAACCTTGTGTCTTTTTTTTTTTTCCCCCTTGGCCTCGTTCCAATTCTTTTGTTTTGTCTTGTTTACTCGTATACACTCAAGAACACTTGTAATTATCTCCCTTTAAAAAAATCATCCGTGGAAGACGTCCTGGTAATCCTCTGCGAAGTCGACTCTCTCCCCCCGTAGGGTTCACTTTTATTTATTTCCCTGTGTGTCTTTTCCCCACTGTTTACTTTGTTTTTCATTTTCATGTTTTTTAAACTTATTTATTTATTTATTTATTTATTTATTTTTTGCTGTATCTAATAAACACTGCGATCCATCACGTAGCGCTGAGAAGTTGTGAATTGAAGCGGCGGTGCGGTGAAACCAGAAAAAAAAACGGCTTTACAGGAAAGATGAAGGAGATGAATCGATGTTTTGAAAATTGTGATTAAAGATGCACACGGGACGCCGAGGAAAAAACAAATCACACAGGCGGGCGTAGGCTAGCGCTAACCGAACGACCCGGTGGTGGGTGTTTATTTGTGTGTTCCCTCGTTAACCTCCTCCCCACACACACACACAATCCAAACAGGAGGACATCATTTTCCCGCCTGACCACATGCATACTTCATTCATACTTGCTTTTTTCTTTGCAATTACTACTTACACATTTGTTTTTCTTTACCATGTTTTCTCCTAAGGTCCACCTGTTCCTCCTTACTTTAATACCTGATTTCCTCTTTGGATATCGGTCTTCTCAACTCTTCACCTCTTGTTGTACTTCGGTCCAAATCCACACTTCAATGCTTGCACCTTTTTAAACCTGTCCACTTCCACACTTGCCCATTTGATGCTAACACTAGTGTGTGTGTGTGTGTGTGTGTGTGTGTGTGTGTGTGTGTGTGTGTGTGTGTTGTTCGCTGCAGAAGTTGGAGCTGGACCGCTTCATGCTGTATGCTCACGGGCCGGATCTGTGTCGAGAGTCTGACCTCAGACACGCCATGGCTAATTGCTTTGAGGCTCTTATAGGTGTGTATGCACACACACACACACACGTACACGCACAACAGCAGTAAATGTATACAACATATGTTTGTGTTTATATCTTAAATTGCAATTTTATTACAAAGTTTATTTATTTTAGTAATTACATTCAAAAAGTGAAACTCGTATTATATAGATTTATTACACACAGACTGATTATATTTCAAGTGTTTGTTTATTTTATTTTTGATGATTATGGCTTACAGCTGATGAAAAACCAAAATTCAATATCAGAACATTAGAATATTGTGAAAAAGTTCAATATCGGAGACAATAGTGGTGTCACACTCTAATCAGCTAATTAACTCAAAACATCTGCAACAGTTTCCTGAGCCTTTAAATGGTCTCTCGGTCTGGTTCAGTGGTCCGGCTGTTCACAGAGTGCCGTATCCAAGCACATGGATGGAAAGTTGAATGGAAGGAAAAGATGAGGTAGAAGAAAGTGCAGAGGAGCACCAGGGATAAGGGCAGCCTTGAGGGGATTGTGAAACGAAGCCCAGTCAAGAAGACTCAACAAGGAGTGAACTGCAGCTGGAGTCAGTGCTTCAAGAGCCACCACACACACAGACGTGTATACCTCATTTCCACTACACTGGTGCTCGGCCGGTGCTGGACTGGGAACCACCGAGAACCGGCCCGCATTTCCACTAGACAGGAGCTCAGCGGGAGCTGCATGATAATACGTCACAGGCCACACCCACTAAACAGAAACGAACTTGCCCGAAGTCAGTTTAATGGTTATTCTCCAAACTATGAAAATGTATTATGTATATCCAAATTCAGATTATTCGACGTGTTATAACCGCTGAAAGAGATCGACATAGACAACTAGCTTATTCACTATTTGGTCGGTTGTTCTTGTGAAGCCTGCGACTATTAGTTCTTCTCTTAGAGTTTTTTTTCTTAAAGCACTTTCCAATTTCTGCTGAATCTAGGCGGAAGTCCAAATTGCTAAAAGCGCTTTTGTTCCATCCGCGCTCCACGTTAACGGACTTTGCGTCTCCGCCATTTTTTTAAAAACGCTGCCTATAACTCCGCCCACCGCTCGTGACGTCACGGATTCTCGCGACTAGACCAGCAGCGTTTAGGTTCAGGTTCGGTGCTTATTTTAGGGCACCGGCACCAATTTTTTTTCTGTGGCAAAGCGCGCCATTGGTTCCAAAATTGGGAACCTGCACAGGAACCAGAGCAGTGGAAAAGGGGTAGTATACAGGACACGGGCTACAACTGTCACAATCCCTGTGTCAAGCCTCTCATGAACCAGTGACAACGTCAGAGGTGTCTTACCTGGGCTAAGGACAAAAAGGACTGGCCTGTTGCTCAGTGGGCCAAAGTCCTTGTTTCAGATGAAAGTAAATTTTGCATTTCATTTTGAAATCAAGGTCCCAGAGTCTGGAGGAAGAGAGGCACAGGATCCAAGTTGCTTGAGGTCCAGTGTAAAGTTTGCACAGTCAGTGAGGCCCCATCATCTGCTGGTGTTGGTCCACTGTGTTTTATCAGGTCCAAGGTCAGCACATCCGTCTACCAGGACTTTAGAGCACTTCAGGCTTCCCTCTGCAGACCAGCTTTATGGAGATGCTGGTTTTATTTTCCTGCCCACACTGCCAAAACTACTAATACCTGGTTTAAGGACCATCGTATACCTGTGCTTGATTAGCCAACAAACTCGCCCGACCTAAAGCCTGTGGAGAGTCTATGGAGTATTTTGAAGATGAAGCTCAGAGCCACCAGACCCAACAATGCAGAAGAGATGAAAGCCACCATCAGAGCAACTTGGGCTTTCATAACACCTCAGCAGTACATCTCCACAGACTGATCGCCTCCAACCCACGTCTCGTTACTGAACTAAAACAAAAAGAAATAAACATTTGAAATATTTTAGTTTGTGTGTATGGAATCTACATAATATGTGAGTTTCACTTTTTGAATTGAATGACTGAAATAAATCAACTTTGTGTGTGTGTGTACTGTGTGTTGAGGCTTAGGTTTAGGCATTAGGTTTTAAGGATTTGGGCTTAAGGCCATAGGGAGCAGGGATTAGGTTTTAGAGATTAGGGCTCAATATTGTAAGATCTAATGATACAACCTAATGTTAGTTTGTTAGCAGCGATGTTAATTACTGTCGATTGTTTTTTTTTTTGTTTTGTTTTTTTTTGTTAGTTTTTTTTTTATTTATTTAAACCTTTTATACTAAAGCTAACCAGTACCAATTAGCAAGCAGAATGATTTCATGCTCAACAGTGCTTGATTTCAACGCTCTATCTAGCGTTTATGTTAGCTGCGTTAGCCAATCTTTAACTTGAGCACGGCGATAAAACAGTTAGCGCCGTGTGAGAATTTAATATCAGCGCTAGGCCGGTGTCATTTCCACAGCTCCTGCTTTTCTTTTGATTTATTACTTTATGCTTTATTGCTGTGTGTGTTTGTAGGTACCGGTAGGTGTGTGTGTGCATGAGAGAGACAGAGGGACATTCATTACTGGTATTGATTTCTTAACATCAAATCCCAGGGGAGACTCGTATATCATCTAAAACGTTATACACACACACACATACACAAAGCAATATTTCGTCTGAATGCTAAATAAATAAATTTGATCTCTCACAGCAACGATTAAATTTTTATTAATATGTTTTCTATTATATTTTAATTTGCATCTCACTTTTTTTTACACATACACACACACACACACACACAGACACACAGTGGTATAAATTAATCTATCACTTTAATGCCACATAAATTGGCATAAACTGCAGGTAGGAAAATGGTGATCGGACAGACAGGCGGATGTGGATGACATGTCGACAGACGGACAGAAACATTGTAGACGGAAGCACAGACATTGTGGAAGGGGCAGAAAATCTGATTCCCCTCTTTTCAGAGATGGTTTGTCCCTACTACTGTATATTGAGACAGAGATGTGTAGACAGGCAAGACTTCTGAATAGATGAATAGACAAATGTAGAGTAACAGACAGGCAGACGGGAAGTCTGTGTAGACAGATATTTTCAGGGGAACTGCATTATGAAGTACAGATACACAGAGAGCCAAGAGATAAGGGAAGGAAATAAAGATAGATACGGGGACAGATTGACAGTTTAACGGTGACGTCTGTTTGTTGTTTTGACAGGAAGTGAGGTCATGTCTGGATTGGAGCACACGATTAGCATCTGCGTTCATTTCTTTAAATAATACTGATTGGTAGCAAAAACAGATGGAGTGTCGCGATGATAGACAGACCCCTTTTCTCTACCCTTCTATCCCACTCGTCTTTCTCTGCTGCTGTCTGCGGCAGAGAATGAAGATCTTTAGGAAGGAGTGGGACTGAGGAAAGAGCCAGGAAGTGCATTAATGAGACAGAAGGGAGAAACAAAAAACAAACAAACACGGAGATGTCACAGCAAAAGAAAAGGAGAGGTATGAAAATGTCAGGCAGTACCCTGAGCTGGAAAAGGAAGTCAGTGGCGTTACATAGGAGTGTGGAAATGAATAGGATTATATGGGATTATACGAAAAATCATTGTGATCTAATGGAAATCTGTGGGATCAGGTTGGAGTCTGTGAGATTGCAAGGGGGTTATTTATGAGAATGTGTGCATTAGAGAAAGAGAGCTCTATTTTGTATGGTGCCAAGAGAGCATCTTCACCTACAACCAGGTGATCACCTACAGTACATGTGATTATACTTGAAATCACATGTGGACAACATTAGCCACCTTACCAAACCACAATGCCACTTTGCCTGTCCAAAGTCACTGGCCCAGAACTTCATGCAACACTGAAGCTTGTGGAGCAGTAACTGGAGCTTTATTTGCTATGGAGGTGGTGTTACGGGACCAATTGAGGTTCTCCACCAGGAACCGTTAACATTGAGGGTTGTGTTTGTACTAGAATTGGAACACAACTTTTCAGGAGTTTTTCATTCCAAAGGCACTTCGACAGATCTTCATACAGAAGATGCAAGTTAACCACACTCCACTCTAACTTCATCCAGTGCCTTTAGCATCACCATTTGAATCTCAATGCCCTTCTGCCATTATGAAGGTTTCTGCCTGCCATAGTAACCTTAGGAACAGAGATACCAGAGAAAACACTAAAATTCACCGGCACTCAAACTGCTGTGGACCAGTTGAGGTTCTTAAGGATTGTGATTTCATTACAATTGGAACACACTTTGCCAGTACAAAGGCATTGCTTCATGCTGCCTTGAAGATGCAAGTTAATCACATCAATCCATTTTCATCCAGTGCCTTCAGCATCACTATTTAAATCTGAAAATCAGCCCCTGCAATTTTGCCGCTATAAAGGTTTCTAGCTGCCATAGTAACTCCCAAATATGTCTGGTAATCAAAATGCTGCTTCTGTCACTCAACATTCCAGGAGTTGTTAATGTTCAGCAGAGAGTGCTCGTTCCCAACCATCAGCCATGTCAGGAGATCACCAGACAACCACTCTTCACTGGTTGAAACATGAGAGCTGCCCATGAACAATACTTGAAAGGCTTCCTTCTTCAACTGAACTACTTCCTTTATTGCTGTTGTTCAGCAGCCTGTAGTAGAGATCTTTCATGAGGATAGACACCCATACTTTTTCATCTATGACTACTTGCAGTTTCCTCCTCACTTTGTGGATTCAAACATGCCCTATTGAGATTCTCACTCACCGCTGTCTCACACTACGGGCAATTTGGAAATGGCAAGTTACCTAATCTGCATGTCTTTGGACTGAGGGAAGAAACCGAAGCACACAGAAGAAACCAACCAAACTTGGGAAGAACATGCAAACTCCATACGCACACCCGAGGTGGAAATGAAACTCATGACTCTAGATGCATGAGGCCACAATGCTAACCACTACGTCACCTTCCATTCAGACACAATGTCTCCTATCTAAAGCAGTACATAGTAGAGGATCACTTTGTATAAATGAGGTTCTGTGAGTTTGTGCTATTTCATGGAAGTCTCTAGGAGTCAGAAGTCCTAGCTAACATTGTAACATTAAGCATTACTTCACTGAATGTTTGAGAATGTACCCCAGGAGGGAAATGCTATACAAAATGACTCATTTAGATCATTTTTTGTAAAGGCCACGTGGCTTTAATGAGTTTGTCCAAGGCACTGTCAGCACTTTTTTTTTTTTTTTCCAACTTCCATCACACTCTTGCTGACTTTGCACTTCTCCATCACTTACACTCCTGCTATCACTCTCTCGTGTACTGTGCATCTCTGAAATATATTTCATGTTTTATCAAAGCCTTGAGCATATCTGCAAAGGACGGCGAAGCAGATACAGAAAATCTCTTGGATTAAATGCAGGATGTATGTTTTCTTTGTCTTTGGGCAGTTCCCTTTCAGGGGTCGCCACAGCGAATCATCTGCCTCCATCTAACCCTATCCTCTGCATCCTCTTCTCTCACACC
>JAOTQY010000052.1:853893-871885 GCA_026413445.1 Dolichallabes microphthalmus
CAGAAAGACAGACAGACATGTACGTGGGCTTCAACCTGAAATAATAATAATAATATCACTGATTACATTAAAGATCAGCAGATTATTATTAGCTTTAATGTTTCCTATTTCTACAAACTCTTTTTCTGTCAACGATGGGTACTTTAGCTACTTTTATCAGGTACTTTAGCTACTATTATCTAATTCACGTGACACCACATGGGCAATTTCATGCCATTATGTATTCAAGCATTCTTTTAATAAAATTCACATTTTAACAACATGTCACTTATATGCAATAAACCATAAACCAGGCTCATTCGCTTACTCATCGTGTGTACTGTACCGCTTCATCCTGTGTGTAGGGTAGTGGGGGACCTGGAGCATAGCTGGGGTACTCCCTGGACGGGGTGCCAATCCATTGCACAGAACACATACTGTACACACACCCACATGCTCATTCACACACTACAAGGCAATGTGAAAACAACAATTAGCCTAACTGTACCTGGAGGAAACCCAGCAAACACGGGGAGAACATGCAGACTCCGGGGTGAGAATCGAACCCAGACGCTACAGTTAGTTATTTGTCATATACAGTATACAATACTGCACAGTGAAATAGTTTATCCCAGTCTCTTGTTAGTTGGCTGGGGTTAGAGTACAGGGTCAGGTAACCCTGGAGAAGGCGGGATTAAGGTCCTTGCTCAAGGGACCAACAGCAGCAACCTAGTAGAGCTGTGGCTCGAAACACTGACCTCCAGATCAGAAATTTTGAGCCTTAACACACTGAGCCACCACCACCGTATCCGGTCCAATGAACCACTGTGCCACAGGCTAAACTTTTTTTGGGGGACCATCCAATACTGTCTAGGGGACCATCCAATCCGCACACACTTTAGCGTACCCCTCCTGACGCATGCTGTGGCTGGGTGGTATGGGGTGTGTCAACCCATGGACGGCGGGCCTCGAGCACATACCCTCAGACCCCCAAATCAACTATCTAGAGGCTTATGGCCAAATAAGGCCATAACAGGCTACAGTAGGAACATTTTCTCTAAAGAGTTTTAAACTTGAGGATTTGTTATGAGAACTTGTCAATGAAATAAGCCACGCCCCCAGCTCTTGGTGTCGTGACCTGCATTGTCTTGGAAATAAACCCCTAATCGTGTTTCAGATCCTGTTTTGATTATGTGTGTGATGATGATATACAAAACTGTGTTGATGCAGGTGAACGGCCACGAGAACCGGGAGAGTCAGTTAGTGAGTGGGGTTAAAAATCCCCGCAGTCCAGTGGAACGGGGCCGTTATGTAACCTCAGAAACTGAGACAAGAAGGGTTAACGGGGACCCCCGCCCCCCACACACCCCTCCCGCCAGACGGACAGGCGCTGCGCGAGAGGAAACGGAGAAGGGGCGGGTTTCACAAAACACACACACACACACACACGTGCACACGCAGGCACGTGACTCCGAATGGCCGCTCGCGCTGCGTCCTCGCGCACAGCTTCGCTCTGACTTCCCGAGTCGGTCCGGTGCGCGCGCCGCTTCTGAGCCCGCGTTCCGTTATTATAATTATTATTTTTAATTATTATTATTATTTGGAGGTCACACACACACACAGAGCACGCAAAACGGCGCGGACACCCTGGAGTAACCTCATCTCACACACACACACACACACACACACCGCGTCAAAACCGGTCCGTGGAGAGAAACTTCGATCGGTGGGCGGAGCCAACAGGTTACAGCTCACAGGTACTCACAGGGTTTTTTCCCCCTTCATATTCTCGACTTCATGTATAAACTTCATCTCCACCCTGGAGCTCAGTCCAGTCATTAGTGGAATATCTGTGATGATGATGATGATGATGAGTCCTGATGCTGGTTGTTGTTTGACATGCATTTGACAAGCTAAGAAGTCTGTCTCTGTGTGTGTGTGTGTGTGTGTGTTGTTTTGACGTCACAGGGAAACACTTATTGTTTCAGGTCAATAATGATACGAGGCTCGTATAGACAAGATGTTGGACTCTTCTGTTGTCGTCTTGAGGATGCGAAATCGTGATGGCGTTTTTGAGATCTCAAACGCTTCAGTCGTGGCGAGGCCTTAAACTTGAAAAGTGGCTTCCTGAGTGACATCATATTGAGTGACATCATAGTGTGATGCTTTTTTTTCAATCACCCAGGGCTCGAAAAGAACTCTGGTTATGTGGTGTGTGCTGGGCGGCGATGGCACAGGTGCTTGGGGGCGATCATTGTTGCTTTCCACATGTATTTGTTATTGTCTTTGGTCAATAATGATATCAAATAAAATGGCAGCCTTTACTGTTAATTCTTTTGTTGTCCTGAGGATGCAAAGTAGATTTTTGATATTTCGAACAGTTCAGCCGTGGCAAGGATAACTTAAACTTATGCCGAAAAATTGCGCAGGTGCTTGGGCCCGATCATTGTTACTTTGCAACTACAGTAAGTGCCGAACATACAAACGAGTTTTGTTCTAAGAACTCGTTCATAAGTCCGAATTGTTCATAAATCCAACAAACATTGTCTAGGTATTAGGATACTAACACAATTGGCTAATAATAAATAATAAAACGAACAAGTTCCATGATCGTGTCCTTGTTCTTTAGAATCATGCCAATGGATATATGTTGTTAGAACGAGTAATGTCTGGCATATTTTCACCTCGCTCCTTTCCCTTAATTATTTTCACTTTTGTCTCTATCGTTATTGTTTGCCATTTTCAAGCAGTACCAGCTTTATTGCCGTTGCTTTTACGCATGTATCCAGACATCCTGGGATGCATACTGTACTGCACACATGTGGCAATGTATGCCAGACATCTAACTTCCACAGACATCTAACTTCCTACATGTTCGTATCTTTGAAAGTTTGTAACTTAAATGTCTTTGTTTTTGTTTGTCTTTGTTATTGTTCAATGTCCGTATGTAGGGAACTTACTAAATTTACATTTATTCATTTGTTATTGTTATTGTTTCAGGTCAATAACGATATTATGCACAATTCCAGGCTTCACTGTTAATTCTTTTGTCACGTGTCATGTTCTTGCCATCTGAAGCGGCTTGGCTAGTTAGAGAACCATGACGTGATGTTAAGACGTAGAGGCGAGAGGGCCGGAAGAGCTAAAAACCAGCTGCAACGCTTTTTTAAGCTACAGATGTAAAGCATGGACCAGCTGGGTTTATTCATTCATACTATATATTAGGGATGGGGATCATCAGGGATAACCCGATACGATATCATGATTCAGTATATGCTGATATATGCTGCAATATGCTGATTCAGTTTTAATCGATAGTCGTTAGTCTTGGCTTGGGACCATGTGCAGTGGCTGGGGTTTGGGCAACAAATATAGTGTGTCTATTCTTTTTTTTTCTTTTTTATTCTCCCTAATTCAGTTGCGTCCATTTCCTCCCCGTCACTAGGGGGCTCCCACATTAAGGCAACTACTATCTCTCAGCTGGGAGGGTCGAAGACTATCACATGTTTCCTCCGAACCACGTGATGCCAGCCGACCGCATCTTTTCGAACTGCTCGCTCACGCACCGTTAGGGGCAGCGTAACACACCTGGAGGACAGCGCTATCCGCTCACTCCGCATGTGCGCGCTCACAGACGCCCCTGATTGGCTGTAGAGCCGTGATTAATGTGGGAGCACTAAGTACCTCTCATCCCTCCCCTCTGAGAGAGCTTGGCCAATCAGCTCTCTCTAGACCTCCGGCTGTGAGAGGTTACAGCATCACCCGGGAACCGAACCAGCGATCTCCGGATGATAGGGCGAGCATTTTACCACTGCGCCACTCGGAGGCCAAATAAAAATTATTTTTGAATCTTTTTCATAATACATGGAATGTCACACAAAAGAATCACGATACATCACTAAATCGATTTTTCGGCCATCTCTACAATATTATATTCCATACATTTTAAACGATAAACGTTTCCAATAAACAGGCGGGTCTGTTGTCCAGGTCCCCATGAACAAGCCGTTACTACAGAAGCGATAAACTGCACTGCTGATATCATCACCCTCTCACAAGTGTTGTCTTGTCGCACTGTGGTCTCAATCTCAATCAGTTCTTCTGAAACACCAGAGCCACTTTTTCCCCCTTTTCCACTTCCTTATAAGATGAACGCCAGAAAACAGAATGGAAAAACCAAAAAAAGAAAGAGAGAGAGAGAAAAACCTGATAGTGACTCAACATCTCCTGGCAGTAATTATTTATTTCATTTTCTGCCGCTGAGTTTCTGCCGATGGTTTATTTAACTTTTTTTTCCCCACACGGCCCTTGGAGCAGATTGTTTTTCGGGAGAGGACGACAGGAGGACTGACCGTTTTCAGAGTGGTTTGTAGAGGACCGGATTGTGTCAATGTGGAGTGTATAAAAACAAACCAAAACAACAACACAATGGAGCGGATTGTGATCTTGACAGTGGTGCTATTGTTGCGGGGTTTAGCGTAGCGCTGTGTCACCATGCTGCATCCTGATGGTGTCTGTCTGTCACATCAACATTTAAAGCACAAGTTGCGGATTGATAGTCGCACCAGATGTTTCTTCTTTTTGCTTCACCAAAGTTTTGCAGGAAAACTTACTGATGTCATAGAGTTGGACTCAGAGTTACATACAGCACAGGAAAATGATGACTGGACTCTTCAAAAGAATAACAAATCTTGATTATGGTTTTGACTTCCTTCAAACCAGTTAGGAAATTGTGTCTCGGTTTCCAGAGCCTGTTATCTCTGGATGCAGGTCCCAGAAGTTCTTAAGGCTCTGAAGGAACCAGGCATAGGAACTCTGTCTCTGAAGACAACAGGCTCTGTTTGTTGTGAAGGACATATAATTGAAGAAAACCAGCCCTAGTTCTGGACAACAGCAGCTCTGGAGTGAGGGGGAGGTGGGGGATGGCTGTTTCTGCGAGTTGTTTAGATCTCGCAGTGAGGTTTCACTCAGATGCTGTTTCTAGAGAGCAAGCTGGAACAATGCAGGATCTGTGTCGAGCTAGGTGCTTCAGGAGGTTCATGAAGACTGGCTCTAAGACTCTGATCATACACACCATTACCACTTTACCTGGAGGTTGTTCATCTCCTAAGAATGATTCAGAGGATGTTATATCTGGAAACCTGCTCTAAAGATAGATAGATATGGATGCATGGATGGATGCATGGATAGATAGATCATACTAAGAAAGCAATATTTTCAGACTCTGTGGGGACTTTGGCATTAATGGAAACTATATATGCCAAACTATTAATGGAGTCTATATCTGGAACCAGACTCTGTTTGTGGGATCTTAGCTTTATTTCTAGAAGCTGTTAAGCTCAGAGGCCATCTTTGTTTATAAAAGTTGTTTATGTTATGCATTATTATTTTTTAAAGCTGTTTGCCTCCAATTAAAGCAGCCTCTGTTCCTAGAAAGTGTTAATCAGAGAGACAGGTTTAAGGTTATAACTGTAGACTAGTTGTTTTTCTGAAGCAACATTTTTGGGGTCATTTTCTATTTCTGGAGAACTTAAGTTCTGTTTCTGGAGTAAGTTAGCTTTGGACAACTTCACCTTTGCGACCATTCGTTATGGAGACACATTCTGCTTCTAGACAACCTTAATTATGTAGACAGGTTTAAGAGAACGTTATCTCTAGAAGTCTATGATTTTGGCAGCGATGAAATCAGACACTGTTCCCCTAAAGCATTAGATCCAGAAGCAGATCCATTCTGGAAGTTCACCCTGTTTTTAGTATCTGGAATCAGATCTGGATGCAGTCTGGCTCAGAAGCGAGCAGAGTCTTTTTTTGGAGAGCGCAGCACTCCAGCCATGTGCCATGCTGTTGGAGTGGTTCTTGGCTACCAGGAGCCTCCCACTTGTTCAGGCTCCTCGTGTTGATGTGGTCAGACCAAAGCCAGGCGAACAGATCAGCCCAAACCACACGGACAAATTAGGGCTGAGGGATCGAGCTGAGGCGAGCAGAAGCGTAAAACCTCATGTGCCAAGAAGTGCTTCCTCTTCGTCGTCCGGCTGGAAGCCGTCATCAGAAAGTTTAAGTCTTTCGTCGTTGTTCCCAACAAATAGTGTTCAATTCTAAATCATGTATAATGTTATTATATTAGAAATTGGAAGAAGTCTTTCAAGGTGCTCATGAACGTTTCATTGTAATAATCTAAAATCTTAGCATTTCTTCCTGAAGAAGTTACGGAGTGTGTATTTCCATCAGCAGTGTGCTGAGTTATCAAAGTTGACCAGGACAACATATAATCTCACGCACCCTGAGGAGCTTAAAGAACCCTGAGCCAGAGGGGCTTTTAGTCCCTCACATACTTAAAACTGCAATTTGAAGCTATTATTTTGCATAATTTGCACAACATAATGGTTTTTGAGATTGTTATCGTTAAAGCCAGACGCTTACCAGACGTTTGATAAGTGGTTTGCACGTGGACAGCTCCTGCGTTCCTCGAGACAAATCACGGACGTTTCCGCAAGCCGACGTTGCGGGTAACACGGCGGTCACGCGACAACAAGGCTGTAGTGGTTTGGTTTAGTAACATGTGATAGGCCCTGTAGTGTCTCTGGGGGGAGATGAGGGGAGTGTGGGAAAGGCTTGAAAAGTGCAGAGAGCTTGTGAATGAAAGGTAGGATCGCTAAGTTAAACCCCTATGATGTGCCGAGAGACGAGCGCGGAAGCTCGCTGAATCCTGTTAGAGACTCCGCACCAGGACTCGGCTCAATCACGAGACTTTTCTTTTCTTTTTTTTTTTTTATCCCCCGCCAACCCACCCCGTCTTTTCAGGCTGTTTCTCCTGCGTCTTTGATGGTATTAAAGTTTTCACTTGTCAAGACAGTACAGATCCCAGGGAGATGAAGAACGGAGAGATGAGAGGGGGAGAGCGAGCAACTAGGTCAGAGAGATAGGATAACTCTTAATGGGGGCGCGCCGGTTACTGGTGAAGTACTCTAACACGCGCTTACAGTAAAAGAGGTCTCTGCTGCCAAGTCGGTGTCTCTTCAGGTGCTTCAAGGTCCAACACCATGACTTTATCCCGAGTTTGTTTGTGGGAAAGAAGCAGGGACAGACTAGCGCTCAAACCCTGAATGCAGGCAGCGTATGAGTCTTGTTTGGGAAAGGAAAGGCTCTTAAACAGCCCATTCCTGGTCAAGTTGAAAACAAAAAAAGCCATGTGCGTAGTTGTAAACATGATAACAGCGGCGAAGACGTGCAGCGGCTGTTGGATTGACGTCCTTCACACGTCCGCATTCTTCGCTAGCTGCTCAGGTTTTTATTTGCTGTCAAAGTGCTGACGTGGTTTTGTAATTTGCCCCAGTTACTCTACAGTATCATTACACATATCAAGAGTCCATGGCTATAAAAAGCACCCGAGGTTAATCTCACCGCACTGGAACTAAAACCTGGTGACGTTTTGTAGTGAAAGAGGCTTTTATTTTATTACATATCAGCAGCGTTTCTTCCTCTCTCTCTCTCTTTCTTTGCAGATGAAATGAGACTTGGCTGTCCACACCACACAATGTTTGCATTTGCCAGTAACAGGACAGCGCTGAATGTGAAAGTATTTATAAACCCCCCCACCACCACCCCAGTCCAGGGATTGTATGGGATTGGTGGCTAGAGCGTACACCGTATGGTATACACACACTGGAAGGATTAGAAGCTTGGGTAGAGGTCTGGAGAGGTTTGTGAGTATGTTACCTCAGTCTCTCTTTCAAGTAACTGTACCCCCGCACCCCCGCACCCCACCTCATCTTACCCTGTAATAAACGGCCTCCGTTGGGCTGTTGCTTTCCTCTGCAGGACAGCACCATTAGTTTTGACGGATGATCTGTTCTTGCTTTGAAACAGCAATCTTAAGCACATTGTCATAGAAAATCTGATTCACTCACACACACACATACTCTCTCCCCCCTTTTCCCCCCTCTATCTTGTTACACCCTCGTCCCCCTGCGCTTCAACCAGAATATTCTCATTCTCCTCCATTTTCTCTTTCTCAATTTGTCGCTAATTCGCTGGAAGTGCTCCTCACCTCGAGGGCCGCTCGACTCCCATCGTGTTTCATCTTCATTTTGCCTTCGAGTGTAAGCAGAGTGTGTGGAGTCAGGACTTTGGACGGGTCCGCTCTCACGGTGCGTGGGAAGAAGCTTTTAATAGGATCACTCGGCCGTATTGCTGTAGAATATCAGAAGGTGCACTGTTTGATCTTGATCACCTTTTTTTTTTTTAATGTATATATTAAAATGTCTCTACGTCCAAAGACAACAGGTTTTGTTGAGAAACAGGTAATAGATTAGGATTCAGATTCAGCCATACAGTACCGTACCCTCCTGTGGAGATGGATGCTCTGCAAGGAAAACTGCAAGCTACCAAAGAAACCCACTTTGTTGCACATAGCGCAGTTCTTTGGCCAGATGTTCTCGCTAAACTCTTGCATCACTCCAAAACCGCACTCGTTACACAACTTTTTTGTAACCTTCTGCCTTGTTGGTGTAGCACAAGTGCAATGACACGCAAGTGAAATCTCGAGACGACAAATTGTCTGATCTCGAAACTGCTGCCTCGTGAAATTACAAACAGGGTTGCCAGATCTGGGATATGAACACGGCCCAAGAAACGAGCTCAGTCCCGAAATTTCAAACAGGATATTGTGGCATTTTCAATGAAAAATCGTAAAAGCGTATATTTACTAAGGCTTTCGTCTAGAACATGGACATCCAACGGAGCATGCAGGTGTCTGGCTGTGGACCAACCGCTCTGGAGATCACATCCCACAAGGTTTAACCGCTTTTTACATATCGCTAGTCCATCGCACCATCCTTTGTGCATACTGCAGCAGCCGTTTTATTCATTCCCCTCTGAGTCTCTGTAGTTGGTACCGAAGAGGCCATTAATGACATACATCAACCCTTAGGGGGGAAAAAAAAACCTTACCCAAACCCTAAACAGCGGTAAACCACAAAAATGTAGCACTGAAGCTCTCCCACATGTGATCGCTGGCGTGAATGAAATTAGCTCGAGCAGTGACTGATATTGCGGCGTAAATTAAACCAGCTCCCCCTTCTGCTAGGTGACAGCGCAGAGGTGATTAGGCCTCGTCTCTGCAACGGTTTGTAATTTATGAACCCATGCTTCTGTATCGCCTGCGCTCAAGCAGCGGCCCCACACACTCCATTGACCACGGCCATTATAGCTGAGAGCCTGGGAGTTAAAAATGGCCTTATTTTCTTCTCGAGGAGCCACATTTTCCTCAGGTCCGAGTCCTGAGTCCCAGGTGTGCCGTTCAGGCCCTCGTGCGCGTTAAATGTGCTGACTCTGGCCCAGAGGTAACGCTTTTGTACGTTTGTTTATGCGGCGTGTGATCCAATGCTCATGGCTTTAGTTTTACTCCGTACAGTGTTACCGTGTGTTATATTAGCGGAAAAAAGCAACGTTTGCAAAAAGATGGAATCTCATGCAAGGACCTCAGTTTTTACATTTAGCTCGGAGAGGTGTATTCCCAAGAGTCGGGCTCCCTTTAGTGGAAACGGGTCTCCCTCTTCTTGATGCTTCATTCTTTTACTCTCGCTATCTCACATTCCTGGCACAAACTCCCTTCAAAAACACATCTGTTAAAGCCTCCAACATAATTCATTTTTAAATTTCCATTAACTTCACCTTCCTATGTAAGAGGTTGCGCATCCAAATGTGAAACCCATGGCAACCAGTGCGAGGACTCCGAGATCAACGTTAACAAATCACCCCTTAACGAGTTTTTCACAATGCTTGAATCTGCCATGTGGAGAAATCCATTGGAGAAAAAATAAAACACAGCAAAAACCTTTTTTTTTTTTTTGTTTTTTTGCGAAAACACAATCATCGCATCAAAGCAGCAGCGTTTTTGCTTTATGGCTTCCTCTGAGAGAACATTTATGGCTGGAAAGCAAAGTGGAAGTCGTGCACTGCGCTCGTCGGCCTTATAGAAATCTGTGCCCCCTGACCAATCAGAATTCGAAAGCTCTGTGTAGCATACGTAATGTGCGGCGAATTCCACCAAAAAGAATCACCAATGTACTTAAAACAGCTGGTACGGACCAGCTGGTATGTGCCCAGGACGCCGTCCTTTATAGCCAGCGCTAAAGGATTTACTGTTGTAATCCGGCTCTTCTGCAAGTTGCGTACAAGCGACCTTTGTTTGGAGCGCCGTCACTGCCCAGTGGCCAGAGTTTTGGAATCAGCCGATTTGAATTTGCGGTAAACACGCCTCATACGGGGCTATATGACTTCCAGCTCTTTTTCCTCCCCTCTTTATTTTGGCTCGTTCCATTGTGTGCTTAATGTAATTTTAACAGCTTTTAAAGACGCGTGACGTGCCAGTAGTCTGAAAACGCGCCAACATCTGGAGCTGATTCAGTCCAGCCCGTGATCATTAATAATGTTTTTTTTTTTTTTTTTTTTTAAGGAAAAAGAAAAACCTTCCTCACTGACGTAACTATTCAGCAAGAGCTAAAGGGGATGGTGCCAGCTTGGCATCACTCCACACACACACGCGCACACACACACACACACACACACACACACACACACACACACACACACACACACACACACACACACATACATATACTGTATAAAGCAACACAAGTTAGTAGGTCTTCATTAGTATCCAAGGTTGACAAGATAGCAACGGCTGAAGGTCTTTCAGATGGTTGCCAGGGCAATTTATTTGCACAAAATGCCCTGGTTGTGATAAATGTTGCTCATCACCCCTTTGGCCCTGGAAATGTCACAGAGTTTGACCTTTGATCCCAGTCCTTCCAGACAGCTGTAAAACCTATAGGGACGGGACGGGGATTCGGCAATGCCTTCTCAAAGGCCACTTCAATTTGTCACTGAGCGATTCATGGCAATGTTTCTTTCTTTCTTTTCCCAACAAGCTGTTTAAAAGGCAACGTGAAATTTAAATTTTTTAAAACATTTTTGTTCTACAGTACGACGTATTTCAGTGAACTTGTCTTTTCAGGTTGCCGGTGATTTGATCACTAAAGGTGCCGTTTTTAATCTCACGGAGCTCCAGTACAGGGTTCATGCCAGCGTCCAGATATTGCACGGATGGTAACTGATAAAGTTTGTTTTGGTTTTACTCGTCTCATTCCATTGCTTATACGGTACTACACACTGGGTATCAATTTCAGCTTTGTCTTTATTAGATCTATTTTCCTCATCGAGCAGAACTCATTCGAGAATTTGATCTTAGATTAGTCTGCATGACGCAACAGTGTAAGATATTCAAACTCCTGATGGTATCACGGTGTAGGCTTGCAGAAATAAGAAAGCGCTTTTTGTTTGGTTTTTGGCTCCAGATGCCTCATATCTTTACTTCCTGTAGTAACAAAGAGTTATGCAAATGCACTTTGGGTTTTTTTTTCTGTCTCTCTTGACTCCACCTTATGGTTTTTGTACTCACAAGGCAAGTTTTATTTTTCTTTCGTGCTGGGTTTGCATTTCCTTGTTTGTTCTGACCCATGTCCTGCGAGTGCTGCTTGGTTAAGTTTCTCACAGGAGAGATAACTTAAATAACTTGAACAAGAAACAGCAAAGGACAGCAAGGCCTCCTGCATTTCTTTTCTTCTTTTCTTTTTTTAAAGCACGTTCACACAATACAGTACATCGCTAGGAATGATTTCCGTACGTCCTACAGAAAAAAACTCCAGAAAAACGCGAGTTTTTCACCGATTTCCAAAGACCTCTTGAGGTCTTTTTGTGTAATTGAAGAAACTTTAACGATCCCTGAAATAATGCTTGTGAAACTGCAGAAGGTTGCGTTGCATTGCAACATATTCGCAGGTGTGGCAGCGAGCAGGAGTCCGCAGTTGTTTGTCGTGTAGTCCCGAAACCTCAGACCAGGGAATCGAGGGCACCGAGCTCCGGCCTCTCGGCGAGTCGTCTTGCAGGTGGAAACGAGACTGCAGCTCCTTAACATCTGCAGGTTACATCACTCCTTTTAGTTACCCCATGCTTTACATTAACTTGGTTCTCACTGGACCCTTCCCTAAAGCCCGAAGCCTGAAGTCTCAAAGTCTGGAGCCGTTCCTTATTAAAAAATCTGCTGTCTCCGTGTCTGCTCACCAAGCATTCGAGGACTGCGCCCCGTTTCAAAGATCGGTTTTGAATTACACAGAGGCCGCTGTGTGTGTTTCTCGCGAGTGCACTGTTATTCTGACAGAATAGAGGGTTGTCGAAAAAGAGACCGTCTGGCCAAGAGGGTCTCGCCAGGAGGGCAATTCACACAAAAATGTCATGGCATCGCTCTCTGAGAGCTTCTTGAGCCATCTGATATGAACTGAGAGTCAAATCTTCTCTTCACCCCTGAACACATCAAATCCTGAAATGTATTTTTTTTTCTCTCTCCAGATGTGCTCTGCTACAGGATTCCGTAAGGATTCCTTCAACGTCAGCATTGTCAGCTCATCAGAGGTCTCTCGCGCTCTCACTGCCTGATGCCTTGCCAACATCATGCTGAGGCGTGAACCTCATCTGTCTGTTTCTCTCTGTCTCTCTCTGTCTGTCTGGGCACCAGTGCTGTTCTTTCCATCATGGTCAGCATTTCTGTAGCTAAAAAGTGATCCGACATGAGCGATTCTTGGCTGAAGACTAAGATTCAGGAATCTGAAAAGCTGTATTTTATTCTTTTTTTTTTATCACAGTGGAATAAAACATATTTGACTTTTGTTAAAAATTGAATTGACAAACCATTATATTGACTAATGTGAATGTGGAATTTACTACTTGAACCAAAATCTCTAAAAGTGACTGGATATGTGATGTAAACTAAAATGATGTATTATATTAAGCTTAATGGCATTGGGTTTTTTTTTTTGGTTTGTTTTTTTTTTACACGCGAGGACAAAATCTTTTTAATCTGGCAACACCGTACATGTCACTGGTGCTATTTGAAGAAGACAGAAATGAGCCGTGCAGGATGGCGTAAATTATCGAATTTCTAATTCTCATTACGGCTGAACTGAGTTGACAGTGCTGTTGTTGTCGTTGTTGTAGTTTTTTCTTGCAACTCATTGATTTCACTTTTGCACAACTAAGCCCCCACTCCATGTGTTTTTTTTTTATCTTGGCATTGCTCAATATGACATTTATTTACAATTGATAAATTCATTCATTCATTCATTCATTTTCAATACCGCTTTATCCTGTTCAGGGTCGCGGGGGACCTGGAGCCTATCCCAGGAGACTTCGGGCACTAGGCACAATTGATAAAGATTCCTAAAATAACTACTTTATTTTTGACTCGAAATGGAAACTTTCTCACTTTTCTAGTTATTACATGATGAAAACCAATCCAAAAGAGAGTGAGAGAGAAACAGGGTGTGCTAGGAAGCAGGATTAATGCTCTGGCATTACCTAGAAGCAATCGTGGAGCTTAGGAATGCCGTGCTAAGCGATGCTGTTGGACAGGTGGCTGGAAGGGGGTCGTGTTAATTGATTAATGAGAGCAGTGATCTATGACGTCCCTCTCCACCCCCTACAGGCAACACTTAAAGCAACACTGTCGCCCTAAATCATCTCCTACCAGCTCGGGGAAGAAGAGCCCCGAACAATTACTGGGATTAGCATGAGAATATGGCCTCGCTTGCTCATTGTGAGGTTTGGCTTTTGTGAACTTTGGGGCTTCTAAATTCTAGGGTTTCATTTATGACTAATAGACACTTTTGTATTTTTGTGTGTGTGTCTTCAGAAAACGGTCCTTCTAGACTAAGTACTTTGTTAGTCGTACGCCAGCCTAGGCCGCACTTGAGCATACTCGGAAAAGCAATGTTCAGCTTCTCGATTTTTGTTTACACTTTCGAAATGTGATCTTGCTTAATCTTCTGGTTCTCCACTCATTGGCACAGCAATCTCAAGGTTCTTCTCTTTCAAACTTGAGTCACACAAGTACTGTCCCCATGCAGCTGTCATCCTGATATCATGTCACGGTTGTCAAGGAATATTCATTGTTTCTTCATGCAGCAAGGTTGCCTCTGACCCTACCTCGGGTCTGGAGTTTATGGTATTGTTATTCAGACTAATGTGCCTGGAAGGCCACTCCCATTGTCCTGGTCTTTAGCTCCAGACTCGGCATGACAATGAAGCTTTCCAGGACCCCTGCAAGTTCCAGCGGGAGACTGAAAGTGAAGACCAGAGCCAGTGTAAGAGCCAGGTGGTCCAAAAATCTAGTGTCACATACTGTATGCATGTACTGGTCTGATCTGCAGGAGGTGACGTGTTGCCGAATCATCGGGATCTGCACCCGCACACCTTTATTTATTGTTCCAACCTGAGGCTCTGAGATCAGCGCAGCCGTTGGCTTGACTTGTTGAGGTCAATCTGTTCACACCCGTCTCTGCTGTCTTGGCATCGCTTTGCGAACCTCATGTGGGTTCTTGGTGTGCAAGTGTGTGTGTTTGTTCAACCAGAGGACCACTGCTCATGCAGAGACCTATCCAACTTGCCTGATGGGATCGCTTTTTTTTTTGGGTTACGATTGTCGACAGCGTTCGGTCCCTCCGCTCAGTTTGACCCGCTTCACCCTGCCTTTCAGGAAGCCAAATAAATCCGACGACTCACGTCTCTGCATATCTATGCCAAACAGAGTGAAAAAAAAGTCCGCTTGAATCTGTCACGTCATGAGAAATTACAGGAAAAACTGCCCCGCACCCGGTGCACAGCATGTGATCTGTTCCACATCATGATGCTCTTGTCAAGGAATATTAATAGTCCTTGGCTGCAGCGAGGTTCCATCCACCCCTCCCACAGCACTGGAGTTTATGCTTTTGTTTCCACAGGGGCTCTCTGGCTCATGCCCCCACGCCTTAACCCTCATTGTCCTGGTCTTGGTCCTTGGCTTGGGAATCATGACTTGGCAGCTTTTCAGGACTCCCTGCTTGTTCCTCCCGGAACCGGAGGGTGGAGTATAATGTGTGAGCTGGGTTAGCGTTACAGTCCTGCTCAGTTGACCTCTCATAGCCAGTCGCGTAACCTTTGGGGCGGATCCACACTCTCGGCTGTCTTGTGTCTCACGGCCACATGGGGTTCCTTGGCTTGCACATGCCTCGCTAGTTCACCTCGCACTTGATGGAACATTCTCTGCGAAATGCTAAAGATCACTGGTTCCCACCACAAACCTAAACAAGGGCGTCGTTTTCATCCGGCGTTTTCATCTGGCGCGCTTCTCCTGTTGCTGATCTTCTGATTTGATCTGACTTTTAAGGATTTTCTCAATAAAGATAAGGCAGGGAAGAGCGTGATGGAGAAAGAGACAAAGAGAGAGACAGAGAGGTCCAGTACTGCAAACGGGAAATGAGCTCTTCCATAAGACGGGAAGTGGGGTCATGGGCCACATCGGGGTGGGGAGGGGGGTTATGCGCGATGTTGTAATGTAATTGGAATAGGACAGACCACGAAAAATGAAAAAAAAAAAAAAAAAAGAGTGGAGTTAGCGTTGGACTCGCAGTGTTGCATGCTGGGCGACACAGCTGACGCTGAAACGCTCTAAGCGTATTTATTGTCTTGCTCACACGCGCAGACAAACATACACACACATGATTGCTTGGATTATTTGTATTTAGTCACCTTACAACATTTCTGCAGGAACAAGGAGACACACACACACACACACACACACACACACACACACACACAAAATGCTTAGCCTTGAGTAATGCAACGCTTTTCATGTGCCACTAGGCTGGATTGCTAGGTTTTGCTAGCATGAAAACAAGATTAATAAAGTTCACACACACACACACACACACACACATGAAAAAAAAATTTAATAAATGAATGTTTTAGCTGACTGGACTAACATGAAGTGTTATGTTATTTGAATGTGAGACGAACCTGCGTACACGGCGATAAGCCGCGGGTTGTGTTTTGTGGTGTACGTCGTGTCAGCAGTCGCTCTGACACCAAACGGATTCCGATAAAAGACAGAGCAGTTCGCTCGTACTGTCGCGGAGTTCAGGGCATAAATCCTGGACAGGGTGCCAGACCATCGCAGGTCACACAAGCATGCGTGCACACACACTCACACACACAATTGGGGATACTTTTATGATCGCTGCATGTCTTTGGACTCAAAGGGGAGAACACACAAATTCCACCCACTCAGACACTGGAAGTCCGGAAAGAGGTCAGAGGGCTGGACACCGCTGTGTTACTCAGAGCAACTCATCTGAATCTTATTGTAGTTGCATAAAGAAGATTTTTTAAAAATATCTGATCAATAAAAAATTTTAAGATGTAAGAACAAGGTGGCATCTTTAAGTCAGAATTCCCACCAACCAAACTAGGAATTACGGCTGGGAATTCTGAGAGCTCTCTGACAAACCTTTATTATAAAAAAAAAAATTATTACTAATTAATTAATTACACTTTTTTTTTGCTTTTAAAGAGAAAAAACCTTAAACGCGTGTTTCTCATAGATGGAGATTAGCGAGGCCAAGCGGAAACTTCCGCATTTTTCAGACGGGATCTCAGACCCTGCGATGTTATGACTATAAAAGCCTGACTTACCCCATATTTAGCATACTATAGAGCTAGCACTAGGTGCTGGGTTCGCTCTGTGTGTGTAGGATTTTTTATCAGTCGGGCAGCGTGTCGACTGTGTGTGTGTGTGTGTGTGTGTGTGTGCGGTGTGTTGCCCTCTGGTAGATCTTTCACACCATATTTCTGTAGTCTCTCTCTCTCTCTGTCACACACACACACACACACACACACACACACATACCCACATAGTGTACTGTTATGTAGCTTACTTCCTCATAGGTTCTTGGCAAAGGTTCACAGAGCACACACACACAGACACACACACACTTGGAACAAGGCAAACCCTTATCCCTGTCAGCAATTATTTCCTGTTTTTGTTTCACATCCCTCTATTAATCTCATTTTCTCTCTCTGTATCGCTCTCTCTCTCTCACACACACACACACACACTCTCCCATATTCTTTATTTCACCGAACAATATACTGTATATCAAAGGAAGGAGTTTCCAGTAACAGCGATATTGTAACAGTTTGAGGATGTGTGTGTGTGTGTGTGTGTGTGTGTCCTTTCTCTTTCACAGCCATGAATGTTATTTAAAGGAAGCTGTAAGACCATTCTGGCCACCTCGCTGCAATTGTGTGTGAGTGTGTGTGTGTTCACTATATTAAGTACACTATTAAGTCGACATATTAAGGCTGTATCTGTGCCGTATGTAATAGAGCCGTTGTGTTAATAGCGTCCTTAATATAGCATGGCTATAAAGTGTGTGTGTACGGTATAGTTGTACAGAAAGGTGCTAACAGTCTGTTGGTGCAGTGTGTGTGTGTGTGTGTGTGTGTGTGTGTGTTACGCTGTACACAGTGGACTCCTGCTTCATCTTCTGACAGAATCTTGGCAACGTGAACCATAAACACATTTTCTGTGCCGTTCCTGAGCAGCAGCGCTCTCCGTCTTACAAAACACACACACACACACACACACACACACGCACACACACACACATACACGTCCTGTGCAGCTGGGCTGAGATTTGGACTCGTTTAAAGGAGCGGCTGCCCTTTTCTTGTCGCTTAACAGACAAACGAAATATCACAAAACAATAAACAGATTAAATTCTCCTCATTATAAATTCAGGGTATTAATATGCTAATTAGAAGCCACGAATGTAGGAACACAGGAAACCCGGATCGTTATTGCAACTCGAAGTTGCTGCGCTGGTCAAAATTCTTCTAATTCCCGCTCGGAGGCCAACGCAAATGTTGGAATTTTCTGGGATTTTTAATAATCTTCTATACCGCTTTATCCTTGATTCAGGGTCGCGGGGGCCTGGAGCCTATCCCAGGAGGCTTAGGGCACAAGGCAGGGTACACAAGGCAGGGTGCCAATCCATCGCAGGGCACACACACCCATTCACACACTACGGGCAATTTGGGAATGCCAATTAGCCTAACCTGCATATCTTTGGACTGTGGGAGG
>JAOTQY010000052.1:1166787-1178509 GCA_026413445.1 Dolichallabes microphthalmus
TGCACAACGTCGGATTAAAGGAAGTTTTTTGTAGTTTATGAAGAAATGCGAACATTTCCGTGCAAGTTTTATTTTTTTAGCACTTTATTTTTGCTTTTCCCCCCGCATTTCCCTATGTATAGCATGTAGGATCATGGGATATATCCGGTCCTCCGAAGCGTAAAATGGATGCGGAGAAAACGAACTACACTTGGTTTCCTTGCTTCGTTGGGGTTTGAACGCCAAGAAAAAGCTGCATGCAACGTTTTTTTAACACCGTATAAACGCGTAGCTGGACAAACGCACGTCACCAAAGCTCGTGTGAACTCTCTCATTGACTCCTACGTGAAAACCCTCGGCGCTTCATCCGCGCTCACCAGACGCTACGAACGGCAGAAAAACACTCGATTTGAACGCCGGTGTGAACAAGGCCTAAAGTCAGTTTGGGGTTAGAAATAAAGAAAGGACATGAATTGAGGTGGATCAATTTGTATTTTACTGTAAAACTGAAGTTGCTTTAGTCAAATCTAAAAAAAAGAAAATCAGCATATTTACAACAGCACTGTTGATGGAAGCAGCCAAGAAATGCTTGTTCCTCTGCTCTTTATTTTACTTAGGGATAAGAAACAAGTGTGCAGCAAAGACCAAAATGATCCCACCAACTCCAAAATCCATCCTGTTGTCCAGTTCAGGATCTCAGCAATGGAGATAAAGTCTTTTATTATCTGTCATATGAGCGTGAGTAACGTTCATCGAAGAAGATAACCTGAGCATGCCATCGAGATGAACTGAAGGAACCAATGAAGGAACCATGTGTTTGTGTGGGGTGTGTGAGATAATTGATATAAGAGGTAGATAAATAATAGATGGGAAGGAGTTTACTCCTCCTTCTCCTCTCCGTGTGTGATAACGTAGCAGATGTTCTTGTAGTCTATGTTGCCAGCCACATCTGGAGGGAAGGCGGCCCACAGGTTCTTCATCTAATGCAAAAAAAAATGTGTCAAAGAGATTTGTTATTTAAATATTGATGACTGCAATGATAAATGCTTGATTGTTAGTGAAAAACCCACCTCCTCTGCGCTGAACCTGTCACACTGGGTGGTCAGAAGCTCCTCAAGGCTGGAGAGAAGAAAAAAAGTTAAGTTTTTAGGGGTTTATGCATTCATCCGAAAATATCTCTGTCAAAAAAAAAGTTTAAAAATGAATTGAGCTAAAGCACGTACAACTCCTTCTTGATGGTTCCGGTGGCCTCGGGGTCGAGGACCTTGAAAGCACTAACAATGACGTCCTCAGGATCAGCACCTTTAAGATCATGGTTTTGTTAGAATCTGAGGACTAACAAGCTAAAAACAGGTAGCTAATTAAGGTTGTTCATGTTGTGAATCCTCACGCTCATATGACATGATCAATGTTCATGATCAATTGTATAACCATTTTATGTACAGTCATGTCTAAGTAGATACACTACCAGTCAAAAGTTTGGATATATACTGTATTCTAACTCCATGGTCTATCTTGATTTTTATTTCTTTCTACACTGTAAAATAATACTGATGGCGTTTATCCAAAATACAAAATTGACTGACTGTTGCTATTATGTTGTTACTTAATCACCCTAATGCCACATGGGCCACATAGGAAATCCATCTATTACACTGAAATCTTGAGGACAGAAGACTATTCTACTATTCTGTTTCAAAGGATAAACTGTTGGCTAAGACTGATTAGCAACCCACCCTTCAGCTTTTCGCCAAACATGGTGAGGAAAACGGTGAAGTTGATTGGACCACTGGCCTCCTTGATCATGGCCTCCAGCTCCTCATTCTTCACGTTCAGCTGACCCATGGAGGCCAACACATCCCGCAGATCGTCCTTGCTGATGATGCCGTCTCTGTTTTGGTCGATGATGGTGAAGGCCTATGAAAAGAATTGGACAAAGAATTAAATCCGCTAATAACTTCACAAAGAAACTTAGCAGTGAGTGAACTTGTTAGTGTGTAGATTAGTAATTTTCTATCCCTGTATCTCAGAAAGAGAAGTGAGTCTTTCTTTAATTGCACTTTTTTTTTTGTTGACATCATCAATGTAAAGTTTAGCTATGTTTTTGGACCCGTCTCAGTAATATCAAGTAAATCAGAAGTTTTGGCACCCCATTCAGGATATTAATTCTATGCTATGTATCATTCTAAGCAATTTCAGCTATGTGCCAGGCTCAGTTTAACATCAGTCTATGAGAAAATAGGCCAAGTGGTTTGTTTAACTGTTACTTGCTATATGGTTGTTTATCAGCCTGAAATGTGGCAAGATTTTCTCGCTTTGGAGAAATCTTTACAATACGATAAACTGTCCACATAGTGAACTGTGTTTCCTCTTTTGGTGCCAGATGAAATCTGAGAAGCAGCTGCTGGATGATTGCCTTTCTAAGGTGTTAAAATGGTCTTGGAATTCAAGGCATGTCTTTGCTGATGTTTAAGGGATTGATTACACTTTCTCATTGCCCCTGCTGCACCTACAGTACACCTCCATAAACCTATCAATACCTGCCACTTTCTCATGTCCCGTTTCCATTTTTAGTTAACATTCACTACAGGTGAAAGTCACATAAAAAAATAATACAGATCAACCAAAGACAAATTTCTTCCTTGAAGAAACACCATTCTGAAAAGTCTCGTTACTAATCGCTAATTAAGGATTGTATTTAGGGAAGAAAATGATATATTGCTAGTTGTGTATACCACCTGTTGAGCAACACATTCCAGTGGGTCATGATGTCTAGCATCAGCCGTCTGAGGATTTGGCACATTCCATGTATAAACATGAGAGAAGCAGAAGGAGCACGTTTGGTGTAAACTATCACAAGGTGGTTTTATTTTTACCTCCGGCATTCCAGAAATCCGCTAGAATGCCAAACCTAAAGTGGACATATCACTTTTACTGAGCGAGCAGAGGTCAATTTTAACGTTTGTTGATATCTGTCAGTATGTTTCTTTACTAAGAAAGGCTAGCTGCCCAATTAACATAGGAACTGTTTAAATTGATACTTTGCATTGCGTTTGTATGTTTTTTTTAATTATTATTATTTAATCACTTTGAGCATATGGATGATTACTAAAGAATAAATTTGGTACTGAGAAAAGAAATTACAGTGGACATCTAAGGTGATGATCTATAGTCTTTTGTGCAAATCATATTTTTAGGATGATTTCCTGAATATTATATATATCACTAAATTATCAAAGATTTTTTTTTTTTTTTTTTTTTTGTGATGCGTATTAGAAGTACAAAAGAAATGTTTCTGGGAGACTTATTCCCCTACCGGTCTCATCCAAACCTGCTGTAACTGTGGAACGGCTGCAGCGTTTCATTTGCATTTGATTTGCATCGCATTTTATTAGAATTTGGATTAGGCCGGTTTTCTGTTCTTTTCTCTGGAACGTTTTTGGTAAAATGTAAAATTTGGGCTGGTTGACTGTTTTAATTACATCTTTATTTGTGATTCCAGAATAACAACGTGAGACAATGTGAAATGTATGTTGATGACCTCTGATATGGCATGGAGGTGTACAGTAGCTCTAGGTCTTACCTCCTTGTACTCCTGGATCTGGCTCTGCTCAAACATGGAGAACACATTGGAGCTGCCACCTTCTCCTTGCTGCCTCCTCTTGGCCTTTTTGGGTGCCTGGAGATGAAAAAAAACAAAACAAAAAAAACAAAGGACCATGGAGATGAACACAACTTGTTTTGGATAGCAGAATTCATTGATTGCAAATGTTTATTTAAAAACACTTCTAAGTCATTTCTTCTTGTGTCTTAAAAGGCAGTGAATATCATAGACGCCTCATTACTAATACTAATACTAATGTTAGTAAAGTCGTCAAAAATGTAAAGATCAAGAAGAATGACATTTCGTCATCTCTTCTAAAATCAAGTCATGTTTATTTCTACCTTCTGGAATCCATACTTCCTGAAGATGCAGCAGGAACACTCACCATATCTCGAGTTTTTTGGAGCTGATCAGAAGGAGAGCCTACGCCAAGTCTGTGTGACCGACATGTACATTTTGACACTATGGAGCCTTATATACTAGCAAAGGAGAGCTAAGTATAGCCAGATGATCAGGTTTGGCAGCGAAAGAGAGAGCAAGGGAAAGTAATAGACAGAACATGGCTTCAAGTGTCACCTTTCGCTTCTCGGCCAAAAATATCCTGAGAGAATTCAACCCTGCCAGCTCTGTCCACTGTTTGGTACAGCATTTGGACATAAAAGGAAAGATGTTTTTGCTATTAGCTTGACAATCGGTTCAATATGGGGCCAACAAGCACTCAATACACTACATCAATACTCTCACACACACACAATCATACTGGAGGATTTAGAAACAGTGCTTGGAGTTTGGGGTGGAATGTTTGGGAGGACCTGAAGGAAACCCACAAAGCACTGGGAAATTATGAAAATTGAGATTCCAAGCCCCGACCCTGGATGAGTGTGGCAACAGCGGAAACCGCTGAACCACCGTTCATTTTAGTTTATTGTAAGATTTACAATCATTGTAAGATTTACAACTTAAGCAAAAGAAACGAAATGTAATTAGGTGTTGATCATCGGTGCTTTGATCATCCTGAGCCTGGCAATAAAATCATGGATTAGCTGGTTGTTAGAAATCCTCACACATCAACACTCGGTTTATGAATGAACTGGCTATAAATAGGAGCACACGACATAAACACAGCAACGACACTTCAAACGTGTTTCCTGAAGGAGGAGGTTCTCGTTCAGCTTTGCTTCGTCCAGCAATTAGTTACAGAAATGTACAGGGGGAAAAAATCATACAGGATGACCTGATACCCAGCCTAATGGGAACCAATGCTTCCAAGTGCATAAGGCATGTTTACATCAGGATCAGACCTGTATATATGATGTTGGAATTCCAGTTAAACTGCTGATTGAGGGTTTGACTTAGAAATACAGTACACGGTCCGCTACTTCATGCTTGCACATAAAGTGTACAAAAGTAAAACCCCACCCTTCACTTGTTTCTTCAAAGAGATAATGATGTGGCATGTTTGTTTTTTTTTTATTCCAGAAGAATAATACAAACCATAATCTACATAATCTAAATAATAATCTAAAATCTGTAGGTCACCACTAAATTCATGCCATCTGGGGCAAGAAGGCACATTTAAGTGGTAAGAAGAAGAATTTATGTTCTTTAAAAAGTACCGGCTGCTGAGACAGAAATAACTTGACTTCCTTCTCATTCACACTTCTTTTTCACAGCACTCTCTGAGTCCATCACACAGTCAGCTTGATGCTTCTTGACACCAACATTTACATTTTTAGGAGAGACACTTATCCACAGCAGCTTATATTTATCTCATCACACAGTTGAAGGTTCAGGGCAACTTTCAAGATTCAAGATTCAAAGAACTTTATTAATCCCAGAGGGAAATTGGTGGTGCTGGGGCATAAACTTATGATCTTCCTTTAGTAGTCTGTAGTTTTAACCACTAAACTACCCCTGCCTCAACACACTCACTTTCTCTCCCTAAAAAGCATATCGACCTTTCTAACCCCACCAACTGTGCTCCTCTCGGTCGAGGTGCTACTAAACTAGTCTGTCGATTTGCAATAAAAATGCACCTGTTTGCAGTCGGAAGTCCTAAAATTAATCCTAAAATGCAAAATTCTCATAAAATATTAAAGACTATCATACTTATTAATGCCTCCAATAACTCCACCAGTGTTTTTCTTTTAGATCCACATATAGCGACATTAGGGAACAAATACTCGCTCATGGATTAATCTGCCTTTTCAGTGGGCTTGAGGGACCGTGATCAAGGTCCCAAAAGTGGCAGCCTGGTGATTATGGGGCTCAAACCAGGGACCTTCCGATCAAACAGCCCAACAATTTAAAACTTAAACTGCTTATCCTTTTCAGGGCCAATGTCCACACACACACTACAGGCAATTTTGGAACGCCAATTAGTCCAATCATCATGTCTCTGGAGTGTAGGAGGAAACTGGAGAACCCAGTGGAAACCCACCAAGCACAGTGAACACACACACACACAGGTACAGGACTGGAATCAAATCTTTGACCCTGGACATTCAAAATCTGTTACATTTAATAATAATAATAATAATCATAATAATAACTTAATATGGGTTTGAATAATTATTGAGTCCACTAAGCAACACTTCACACATTCCTAAACATGCTGAATATATGGAAGCCTCACCCTGGAAAATGTTTTTTTGAAAAATCCGAAAAAGGCTAAATCCATAACTTAACAAAATATTTATTTATTAAATTTAATAGAAAACAATTACATTAAATTAGAGCATTCAGTGAAAATAATATTCGGACCAGTGTCTCAGACTTAAAAAAAAAGAGAATCAGAATGTTGTGAGATTAATGTAATTAAATACATAAAATACAGCAAAAGGATTATATAATATATAAAACATAAAAAAATAATGACAAAGTATTTTTATAAAAAAAATTATAGAAAAATAAATGATTTAAAAGGAATTTTGAAATATTTTACCGTCCAATCAGCTACATATTACTGTAACAACAGAGATGGTCCATTTTACACAAGTACCATGTATTGTACAATAACGTATCATGTTAATGTGATCTCGTCACCCACCCTGACTTTACACACAAATACATGAACATTTACACTTTCTGAAGTTAAAAAGGCCAAGTGCAAAAATTTATTTATTTATTTTTCATATATATTTTTTAGCCCAAATCGATCAGATTTCCTTCAGCCGGTGCCATCTTTTCCTGTCTCTTCTTCTGCCACTCAGCCACCAGTTGCCTCACTTCCTGTCCAAAGTACTCGTGCAATTGACAGAAGTCTGGCAGAGGCTCCGCCACCCACTCCGTACTGCACGCGGTAGGGCCTACTGTGTGTCGCTTGGGCCAAAGTTTCGGGGAGCGTCTGGCGGCTTGCTTACTGTTGATGGGCGGGGCTTGTAGCACCTGGTTTTCGTTCGGCGTGTAGAAGACCGAGTTCGAGCCTGGGTACTTGTGAGGCTTCTGAAAATGTCGCATCATTTCCTTGGCTGACATGCCGTCCACGGGGTCCACTCCGGCGTTTCTTGCTGCCTCTGAGAGTGGAAAAGAAAGAAAAAGATGATGGTTTAAAAAAAAACAAAAAAACATGACTGCTGGAATTCACAAGTAGGACAGTGTGACTGGGTTGTTTACTTGTTGTGTCAGGGAGAGTCATGCGGTATGAGCGAACATCCAGCACACCACTTCCTTACTCACGTGGTTCTCATGCCTATTCTGTCCAGCTGGGACTCCATAAAGAATTTCACAACCGTCTCATACTGGACTCGTCCTAAATCACACTACAGCACAGACATTTCTCAGATGTCTGTTTCGTAGATGCTTTCTTCCAACTAAGGAGGTTAACAAGGGAAAAGAGAAAGGAAGAAGAAGAAGAAGAGGAGACCCTACTGTACTACGTGCATCTACCTGTTAACCCGTTATGTTGATGCAATGTTAGATTGGTACACCTGCGGTCACTTATACCATGGTCCTAATCTTACCACACACAAGGTCATGGACTAATCCAAACAATCGTAATTCAGTAATTCTGTTTTTTTGCTAAGCAGCACTTCACACTACCTCACAAGCTCGAATTTGTCCTTGTCCAAATGTAATTCAGTAATATAAGTATAGATTAACTTAATGACTGCGTGATCCTTTTAAACACACTCTAATCTCGTTGATGTAGTTTAAGATTAGTCTTCTTTTCTATGAGTGCAAAATGTACAGGAGGTCGCGCCTCACCTAGGTACTGCTGTCTCAGATCTCGTACGAGGAGCTCGAGGTAGCCGTGGTTGGCTGAGTGAAGGGCTTTGACCCAGCTCTCCTGACTCGCCTGGTCCTCGGCGGAGAACTTGTACGTGCGCAGACCGTCCGCCTCCTCGGCGCCGCCGAAGAACGACACGGAAAAGGCAAAAAGCTCTTCAGAGTCGCAGAGCTGCACGATGCAACGCTCCAGCACGATCACGCCCAGGATGTCCCGCTCGCTCCGGCGCTCACGATAAAACAACAGGTTTCCCTTGAGGGAGAACCAACGCTTCTGGTAAGACGTGTTCACTTCACCCTGCAGGAACAAAGATAAAAAAAAAAAAAAAAAAAAGTATATATATGAAAAGAAATTACCAAAGGTCACGCCCACAAATGACAAACTACAAGAAAAACAAAAAAACAAGTGACTTCAACAACCTGTTAGCGATGAATAACACATGACTGGATTTCAAAATATGAATGATCTCAGACAAAACTGCTGAGAAGTGTGAAATGGGCAAAACAGTCGAGTAACGCGGTTTACGAGTGTTCCGCAAGACGAGCAAAGATTTTTAATAAATTTTGACTTGAAAAACGAGCCTTGTCTTGGTTTACGAGCAGAGTATCATGTTTCACGCACGCGCTTCTTGTTATGACGCAGAGCGTCACGTGATCACAACTGAGCCAACGGTTTTTCTCTCTCTTGCGCTGCGGAATCGTCTCCACTGCTGGGTCTTAGTGCTCGTCTCTTACTGGTATAATCAACGTCCGTGCACGCGTGTACTGTTTACTATAACACTGTGACCACGTGTGTGTGTGTAACATATTTTATTTTGTGTTCGGAAACGCGTGTGTACAGCACGTGTACTGTTTCTTATAACACACGTGTGTGTGCGTGAGTAAAACTTTCTAAAGAACTAAAGAAATTCTCAATACAGAGGTTAAAAATCCATTTTCTTCCTCATCGCGGTGTGTGTGTGTGTGTGCGCGCGTACGCGCAAGCGTAATTTGACACTGTGCCGGCTATGTCTGTGTGTGTGTGTGTGGGGTTGCGTGCGAGAGACACACTCTGCTCTCCGAAGAAACTCTGCTCCGTCGCAAATCTTTTCAGAAATGAGGTGCTGGTTCATTTGCAGTGATTCTGTTAGTTTGTGCTCACACGAGTGTCATTAGTGATGTTTATTGCTAATTCGTAAAACCTGTGCTAAGTTGTTGTGCGGACTGGATATTCCGCTGTGGCGACCCCTTGCCGGGAGCAGCCGAAAGATCAACAACAACATTGCTAATTTTCAGATCAATCAGTGTAGCGGGAGAGAGACGTTGATTTATGACCGCTGTTTACGTAAGTGTATTCCAGTGCGGGAGATGCACTGTGGGTAATGCAGTCCGGTGTGTGTGAACGCAAATGCAAGCTAGGATATAGAGCATGTTTTGTTCTTCAGTAGGTTTTTTTGTTGGATTTAAGTGCAGGATCCACCCGAAAGTTTGTACTATAACCTGACTTCTTCTTCTTTGTCTTTCAGCTGTTCCGTTTCAGGGGTCGCCACAGCGAATCATCTGCCTCCATCTAACCCTATCCTCTGCATCCTCTTCTCTCACACCTGACAATGCAGAAAATAAAAGAACGGGCATAGAGCATTGTCCATCTCATCATTACATGAGCATGAATTAACGGGCTGTTACGCTGTCGCGAGCAACATTAAAATAAATCAGAGAAGTGAACAACAGTCTTTCCGTTAATGTTTGTGTGTGTGTTTAATTCAGACTAAAGGAGAAAGTTTTACTGTGTAAGATGATAAGGGGCTCTAGCCTCACACACACACACACACAGCACCAGCGTGCACAAACGGATTTATTTTTTACTTTTTTGAAAGGTAAAGTGCAGGTTAATTTGTTTTATTTTTACTTGATATTTTGTGTTAATTCTTTTTATGTATTCATTTTTTGGGCTGTAGAACAAATAATTTAAGTTTCCATTATTTCTTATGAAATTTGGTTTATGAGTGTTTTGGAATACGAGCCCGCTTCCGGAACGAATAATGCTCGTAATCTGAGGTTCCACTGTATATTTTCTTTTCTAACAAAATCTTTTTAGTTTTTGTGAAGCTGCTTTGAGACAATGACCATTGTTAAAAGCGCTATATAAATAAAATTGAATTGAATATATAGAAACCAGGTTTTGTCTGTACATTGAGAACTCGCTCTTTCAATGATATCTTTACATTTCATATAATGGAGGACCAGAAAATCAGAACATTTCTGTCTGTCTCTGTGGTTGTCTGTCTGTCTGTATGTCTGTCCAGCCAGATTCTGTCACACAGAACTGTCAGGACAGAATTTACTGAAACTTTTGCAGTACTTAGATATCTGCCTGAAGATTAACCTGCACCATAAGTGAAATCTAAATGTTTTTTCTTTTTGCATAGAGAGATGGTATTCTATTCTATTCTAAGTAAAAGTGATGTTATGAAAAGTTACGTGTCAGACTTAATAACTTTAAAATAAGCTACTAATGCGTAATATTAAATACTATTTAATACTAACTGTCTCAATGTAAACAAACACCTGCACCAATAGATATTAATTAGAAATGATAAACTGACTATTTTTACTGGGATTAGTTCATATTCTCACTTTGGCTGAAATAACAGCGCTGAAGTGGTATAATGAATTTTAATGCACTGGAGTCATTTTAAGACAAAACTTTATCTGATCTACTTTTTCCATTTCTCATCTGTGATTCTCTCTCCGATTACCGAACAGGGAGTGTATTTGTCTGACCACGAAAGAAGTACAACTTAGTGTAAACAAGGCGTAAGATATCAAACCTTTCAGAATGTGATTTCTTTGTATTAATAAGTCAGAGAGTTCTGCTGTACAGAAAGACAGACAGACATGTATGTGGGCTTCAACCTGAAATAATAATAATAATATCACTGATTTTATTAAAGATAATCAGATTATTATTTTTAAACTATTTTGAGCAGCTCCTTAACTACGCTAGTTTGCAATAATGAACCACAACCCTGATGTACCTGACAGGACAAAGATGCATGCTGCTGTTTTATTAGAAATCCTCCTACCTTTTTGTACAGGTACCCCTCTTTATCAGGTGCACCGCTGGACAGGTAGTGGTGCAGGTTTTTGCCATGGATCTTCATCACGGGCTCGCACCAAGGTCACAGCAGAACATCTGTGCTTGTTGACCTGAAACTGTGGGAGAGGTTACACAACAACAACAACACAGCTGTGATTCCTGACTGCCTGCACGCGCTCGTGACGTTTCTTACACTTTGGCTTATTTTGACACCATATAGTCATTTTTTGTGTGTAGGTTTTCTCCTTCTTCCAATTATCCACGGTGACTCTTTAGAAGAAGTCGTTTCTGAAGTTTGTTTAGTGTAACTCACCGAGTTGTTCAAGCTTCGACGACGAAACTCTTCCACTTCCGCAAACTGTAACCGCGCTCGCGCCCTGATTAGTATTACTCACCCCACTCGCGCGCGCGAGATCACACTTCACCATGGTAACAGTCCGAGAGCGGCCAAATATCGCGATACTTCACACCTGACTGACACAAATCACGTACAGACGTGATTTTAATAACCCCGTCATGGAACATTCTTAAGGTTTCTAAATCACTAGGTGCGTTCGACTTCATGCGACGCTGCACAGACCGATCGCCGAGATTAGCCGGAAGCAGTCGGGGAGGAGCTGAAAACGGAGCCGTCAAGTCGGACACGTTGGGGATCTCGGTGCTTCCTCAAACATGGCAGATCACGTGTTTGCCTACTTTATTGCAGATGAACTGGAAGCTGTAGAAATACCTTTTTTGTTGGAAGAAATGCAGCACAATGAACAACGACGGTAAGTTTATAAACAATATATGTGCATGTGTAAACAAATAAACAAATACTGTTTTACAAATCA
>JAOTQY010000052.1:1230389-1253306 GCA_026413445.1 Dolichallabes microphthalmus
ATATCCATACACATAGTAAAATAAACGCGTTACACACAAAACGTAAACAATGTAGCGCCATTTTGGCTCCGGAGCGGCCGCTGCGTGCTACTGCCGCGCCGCCATCTTCTATTAATGATAATCAATGGTCATCAAATTCAGCCACACCTCTATTTTTATTATTACGTATAGGCTACTGTTTTCAAGTGACAAAGAATTAGCCTAATCTACAGGTCTTTGGGATGAAACCGAGCACCAAGCACAGGGAGAACATTCAAATTCCACTACACACAGAGATGGGAATTGAACCTTGCTGGGAAACGAACCCAAACCCTGGAGGTGCAAGGTGACTGTGCTAACCACTACACCACCATGCCGCCTCCAATAGATATCGCCTGCTTTTATTTGATACTACAGGTCAATATTCGTATCTACATCATGGGACAAAAAGTAAAAGTGGTTTTTCAGGGGTTGCATTTAACACACTCACACACAGACACACACACTCCAGCAACAAAAGTAACATTTGAGTGACACTCTAAGACCAAACATCTGTGTTATTTAAATTGAGCAAGGCAAAAGTGTCGAAATACTGGGACTGTGTTTGGAAACTGGAAAAAAAAAGAATGTGAGTCTCAAAGCTTTGTCAAAGTCTGTCAGTGGGTTCTACACAAGATTATGATCAAAATGTTTTCATCCATGAATCAGGTACCACATGGGTCCAGGAAATAGTGGATCTGCTGCTGCATAGCGGAGATGCTGAGATTTGCAAGAGGGCTCCAACTCCTATACGGGTTCCATTTCTGGAGATCAATTCTCCTCCTCCAATTCCATCAGGTAAAAATAGTTTGCACAAAATGCGACTGAACTCTGGTATCATGAAGCTCATTTTGTATAACTAATCACGGTGAGACTAGTGATGGGTCGTTCATGAACGATTCATCTTTTTCTATTGGGCGCGTATGCGCAAAGCATCGCAAAACCTCTGTATGTTATATTCAGGAAACAGTATTGAACGATTCTCAGCAATAAGTCTTCAAGTCTCGAGTCGTTCATTCTTTTAACATGTGACTCCCACAGACGCTTTGCAGTGCAGTACACAGGAAACAGTATTAAACGATTGGGCTAGTGGGTCTTCGAGTCCCGAGTCGTTCGTTCTTTTGTCACGTGACTCCCATAGACACTATGCGGTGCAATAGATTCAAAAGAACGAACGTCTCAGATTGGAATGTATAAGAGGTGTTTATTATAATATGTTCTTAGTTACATTGTAATATTTTCATAACTGGAACTATAGCCAAAATTTGTGGATGCAGACGTATTGCGGGTATTTTTATTGAAAACGCAACATTTTAATTTATTTCTGATCAAATGAACGAAATGACTTAAAAAAAAAGGTTCGTTCATTTTGATGAACGAGATTCAAAGAACCGAGTCACTAAAATGATTCGAACTTCCCATCACTATGTGAGACGGAACAATTTCAGATACAGTACAAAATGGCAGTACAGTATGGCCAAATGTACTCTGTATGTTGTTACCTGACCGTTACACCCATATGTGGGCCTTCCTGCTATTGTTAAAACAAAGTGTGCTTAGTTCCCTTCAATGAAACTAAAAGGCCCAACCCTGTTCTAACATAATAATTTCCCTGTGCATGCAACTATGTCCATCCTGTATATGGGTTGCCAAGGCTGATGTTAAATAGCTAGTACCCTGCACAGAGCCATGACGTCAGTAACACCAAATATCTCACCTGTGGTTGCATGGGCGATTCCCCACAACAAAGATGATCATAACAGCAAATGTGGAACTATATTTGAAGTCATTTAACTAGCACATGTGAGTATGATGGACAGGTGTCCACATACATTTGGTCATATAGTATTTCAGTGGACCCAAACATTCCTAATCACTGTGGTGGAAATCCTGCCTTACCACACACATTTAGTTATTTTAATTAATCCTGGTGTTGAGGCGACATGAATCCCCGTCCTTTCACACTTGATTGGGCGTTGAAATGAAGTGAAAAGCCTTCAAGGCGCCAGCGCTTATGCCTCCCTGGATTCTCTGATGTCTCCCTCAAGAACAGAATCCTGCCGACTACGCCAAGAATTGTGGTGGAAACTATAAAAACAAGTCATTCATACGCTGGGTAAGAGCAAAGAAGGTTTTATTAGACCAGTCTCATAGAGCAAAAGGATGCATCATGGAGAATGGTGATTTCTTTCTCTCAGCCATTCCATTTTATATACAAACTTCTCTGCTAACATACAGTAATCAACGCCCAGTACATGATGTTCCTGCGTTCAAGGAGCTGATTTTCTTTATCTGAGGTTGACCAGATGTCTTCACCTTATCCTTCATTGGCAACTACACTCAGTTTGTTTCTATTCTATCCATGGCCTTGTCTTTCTACAATCCAAAATTCAAAAGCTCTGAAAGCTTCTACAATCTGCATGGCAAAATAATAAATATATCAGAAATAATACATGACGATAATACATCATCTCTCTAATATCATTTACAAATGTCTGTCAGAACGTGCTGAAATCGGGATTTTTGCCTGTCGGATTTCCAGGGCTGGACCTAATAAAAGCAATGAAACCTCCCAGATTCATAAAGACGCATTTACCCATACAGCTGGTGCCTGAAGGATTCTGGGAAAATAAATGCAAGGTGAGTTTTAATATTAAATTTCCTGTTGCACATGTATATATGTAAAAAGATTTAAAATATATGTAAAAAATGTATTACAATGGACCCAGTGAACCAAAATTTTTGCTGGATTTTGCCATTTTGGCATACGAACGATCAAGCCAGTCGTGCTTACTTATAGTAGCGGAATAAAACTTGCTTCGATCAGCTACTGGAAGTACGCACATCCGGCTTAATTGTTCAGCTTGATATTTACTTCAGTGCATTTTTTTCTTTTGTTTAAGATTTCGTGAAGCCACCGTGGGCAACATGGGTTCCAGTGATGTTTGTAATGCTGAAATTAATTTATTAACCTGAGATTACACAAACACAGGACTTTATTTCATCTACTAGTGTTAACAAAACAAACAAACAAACAACACTCAGTATACTACAGTATACGCTATCCTGTAATACTGTCCCAGTAGTGATTGATCCAATGTATTCCCAAAGTGACAGAAGGATTCGCTGTATTATACTGTACAGTGCCCGAAAAAAAATGTCCACTAGTCTTATTTGTGTATTTGCACCTTCACAAGCACCTTAAACATGATTAACTGACCTTCTTGCATCACCAGGATTCCCCTGGTGATTTGGGGAGAAAGTCTCACAAGAGGGAAAACATTATGTGGCTGTGCTACATATTATCAAGGATGGCAAGAATATTTTACTTAATTTGCATGTCTTTTCTAAATGTTATGATTGTTTTTGCATGCAATAAAATGATTATAATGTTGAAAATTGATAATATTGGTTATATTTTGGGTGGCTGGAACGGGTTATCTGCATTCACATTATTTCCTATGGGAAAATATATTTTGCAATACGAAATTTTGCCTTAAGCACTCACCTCCGGGAATGGAGTACGTTTGTACATACTTTTAAAGATTGTCAGAGACTTAGATATATGGACATCTACAGGAAGGTCACTCCACCACCATGTTCATGCCAGAACAGAAAAGAGTCTAAAAGAGTGTTTTCTTCAATCCCTCCTGAGAGATGGTGGGGCTAGCAGAGCAGTGAGCAGGAGGATTGGAGGAAACGGGGTGAGGAGCGGAACTACAGGAGCGGAATTACAGTTCAGGGAGCGGAAAAGCAGGGTGGTGTGGGACACCTTAGGAAGTTTGAAGACAATACGTGTAGCTGCATTCTAGATCAGCTGCAGAGGACGAAACCAGAAACTTTTCCTAACCAGAGCTCCAGAATTCCTCCAGAGCTCTCCTTGGTGGAGATCCGAGTGATTTCCTCTCTTAAGAATTTTGATACAGTAAATACTGTAGCTCTTACTCCTACTCGTGACAATAGGAGAATTTCGGGTCATTCAGGAGGGATTTCCTGCTCTGAGATGCTTAGTAAATATGGGCCCAGTTATTGGGGGAAAACAGAAGAGCACCAAGTAAACTAAACTACCTTAGGCCAAGGATACCGCTCAACTCCACCCCTGCAGCATGTGACTGGGTGTATGACCTGTCAACAGACTTGTTCTTTTATCAGGTACATCAGAACCATCAGCTGATTCTGAAAAGCCATCTGCCACCATATTGGAGCTACTGGGAAGTCTGTCTTTGGGCGTCTATCTAGAGTCTAAAGGTCAAACTAGAGGATTAAGCAGGATTTGGGCTTCCTCCAACTTCTCATCAAGGCGGAACATCTGATATGGGTGGAGTACGTCAACAACACTCTGTGGCATTCTTTGCTACAGTAGGTGTGTCACCATTTGAGTGCGAATTTGCATATCCTGTACCCATATCAAAAGGCAAGGGTAGCTCTATAAGTCATCACTCAGAGGAAGGCTCACATGGCTAATTGAAAGAGATGCCTCAGTTCAAGATTCCAGCCAGCACATGGTATCAGACAGTACTATCCAAAAAATTTGAGCGTTATATTGGGCATTTTATGACCCTTAGGAAAGTCAATCAAGTGTCGTACTGCCTAGCTGATCTGAAAATCAATCCCACCTTCCACATCTTGTGGTTAAAACGTTTTTTTGTGAACCTCTACTTGTCTATCCACCCTCCACTTCATACTATTGATGGTGCCCCAACCTTTACCTTCAGAAGTGTCCTGGTCTCATGGCAGCACTGGGATGCCACCAAGCAGTAGGTGGATTGGAAGAGTTATGGTCCAGAGGAACACTCTCCAGTCCCAGCTCAGCACATTCTGGATCCATATTCTGGCACCTAATCTGGGTTACTTTGGTTACTTTACTAAAAGGCAGATTACAGTACTTTAATGCCACCTCTAGGCTTTTATAACAGGCCCAAAATCAACACAGCAACCAGCAACACACATCCCTGTCCACCCCATAGCTTACATTTGACTCCTTTTATTTCACCGTTTGCTCTCAGGGACAACCTGCATCACGTGGTTGTTCTATTTACATCTTGTGCTGTTCCTCATTACATATCATATATCCTGAACAAAAAGAAAGTAATCCCCAAAAATGGTTTAGGGAGAAATTGTTAATTATTAGCCAGAATCTTCATCTTCCTAAATGCATCTATTTTTACAGATTATTTATGTGGCTCGAAATGCTAAAGACAACATGGTCAGTTACTACCACTTTGACCAAATGAATCGGACTCAGCCAGATCCAGGTCCATGGGAAGAATATGTCCAAAAGTTCATGAAGGGAACATGTGAGTCTCAAAAATGTTGTATAATGTGAAGGATTTGGTATTCCTCATGCTTTTAATGCTTGTGCTATTACAGTAGCTAAAAACTACAATTCTTTTGTCCATAGTGTCTTGGGGATCTTGGTATGACCATGTGAAAGGATACTGGAAAGAAAGGGAAAAAAGAAATATCCTTTATCTTTTCTACGAGGACATGAAGGAGGTACAGTACATGTAGAAGATACTTCTAATATTTCTCAGCCATTGCATCAGTGATTAGCATTTATATGAAGCATATGGTCAGGTCAGGGTACCTGACCTTAAATGAACATTACTTTTTATGATTTTGATAAGGGCCAAATTGTGATGGCTATCTGAGCATCCCCAAACAAAGTGCTTGTGGGGAGTTCTGGGTATGTAATATTTATTACCTACCCAACATGGTACATGGAAGGTGTGCCTTGTTAACCTTGGGAACACAGTGATGCTCTGGGCAATGACTTCCTGGGAAACCTTGGCTGACATTCATGTGGAGGTTCCTTCAAGCATCTCTGAGATTTGCTGGCCAAACTAGTCCATTCCATGAAGGCCCTAGCTCAGAACTATCATACAGTACCTTGGGAATCAGCTGCTAGCATCTTGCTGTGATTTCAGACTTGTTTTTTCTGGAACTTCTGGTATAGGTGTTTCATCCTCATTAATATATATATTTTTCCCAAAATTCAGAACCCTCGTCGCGAAATACTAAGGATCATGCGGTACCTTGACCTATCATTATCTGATGACATAATTGACAAGATTATAAACTTGACATCCTTTCAAGTTATGAAGGACAACCCAATGGCGAACTACTCGACAATCCCAAAGGCAGTGTTCGACTTCTCCATCTGTCCTTTTATGAGAAAAGGTCTGGACGTTCAACATTACTAACATTTCTCCTGGTATTGGCCAAGTACGTGTTTCACTATTCTATGATTATTGTGTTTAATTTCCACACGGGAGGTTGGAGACTGGACCAATTACTTCACACCAACTCAGTCCCAGATGTTTGATGAGGACTACGCCAGACAAATGGCTGACGTGAATATTCCCTTTCGCACCAGCATATGAAAATCGTCTTCAAAAACCAGTGCTGAGATAAAAATGGATACGCGAGAAAAATTTCAGATACTATAACAAACCTCATGGATATCATTACTGAAGTATATTCTTAGCAGTCTCTGTGTTATCCCAGGATTTTGTAACTGTTATCAGGTTTATGCAAAAAAAAAAAAGTTTGCTTTTAATTGCTTTCAATCAACGGCACAAACATATTTTATCATCGTCGTTTAAAAATGTTAAATCATTAAAAATCATTTGACAATGAACAATAATTTGCAGCATTTTTAACACAAATGATTAATACATAAGGAATACCAGTTGTGTTTAGTGCACATCCTGAAGTTTTTTTTATTCCTCTTTCAGAATAAAAATGGCCAAGTATTACATTTTTTAAAATGTTTAAAAGAACATGTAATTTTTTATTCTCTGTTTATAGTTACAAGTCAGAGAAACAAGTCTGTTCCTGTTTTTAATTACAGTATAGCAGCTATAAACAGTTGTTCTGTGACTAGCCTTACTCTTTCCCTCTTATGAAGTCGATAAGACAAACAAATAAACAAAAAACAGATTTTCATGTTATGGAGAAACCGCAAGGTGTAGCCTGTGTCCTGTGTCGGAAAAGCTAAAGATCCGGCTTTATGTCTGACTGTTACAAAGCGCTGACACTGGAGACTCCTTCCATAAATGTTTTATATATACATTAAATATTGTTTAAATTAATGATAGCAGAATTTTGCAGTGCTGAGATGTAAAATGAGGGTAAGCAAATAAAAACAGTACATAAAGTTTTAAGAAGGTTTTTCAATGTTCAAAGAGACTTATTCTAAGAATATTGCTCTATCCTTGACCAACTACTTTAAAGATTTTTTGGGCAAAAAGTGATGTAAATCACAAAGTTATAGCTAAAAGGTGGATGGACAGTTAACCCTCATGCTAACAGACAGCATGTCTAAAAGAAAAAAGACGAGGAAGAGAGTGTACAAGTTTAACAAAAAAAATGCAACTTTAATACATTTATTATTAGATTTAAGAATAAAATGAATAATCAGTCAAACACTAATTTGGAACCGTTTCTCTATATATTAATTTAATCATTTCCATAAACATTTTTTTAGTAGATTTTCTATCAGTCAGTTTTATAGATTTTTTTTACATAGATTTTCTTCTGTGTTTTGTTCTCTCTCCCCCATAGTGGAGGGCTCATAAAAGGCTCCTCTTCGGCTCGATGTCATGGCTTGACTCATCTTCTAGATTTCATCGTCTCCTTTCATGCCTCTTTAACTTTTTCACAAGTCAACCTTACCTAAATGGGAGAGAGACAGGAGTTGTCATTCTAATGTCGATTCTTCAATATTTAGCTCTTCATTTACAACACAAATACATGTCAAGCAAGGCAGTACTGCTTAAATACGTTCGGTATTTAAGCAGTACTGCCTTGCTACATCTATATTATATTGCTGGGAACAAACAGAAGCAATTCATTTTCATGCAGATTTCAAAGATTTTGTCTGATTTAATGCTAGCCAATAATTGCTAGCTAGCTGGGGCTCCGCCATTGCATGAAAGACTCTAGCACCTGCTGTCTGTAGACACAGGTGAAGCAAGCCAATGCATTTTTATTTTTTTTTACAAACTGCCACTCATGCAACCACACTTTGAGCTTCTGTATAAAAGCATTGCATATTTAAGCATTTTCATTACTCAAAAACTACATAAGATAACCCAAATTCTGGATTATTTTCATATAGAATTTTCAAATTCTATATGAAAATAATCCTGTAAATGTATTTTATTATTATTATTTTTAAACATTCATGATGGTCTCTCTAAGCAAAATTATTTTCATTGAATATGAAGTTAAACACCAGTCCAGTGGCACCAAATCCTAAGAACTTTAGTTTTTTCATAAAGAACTGGAATCAAACAAATTTCTGTTTTCAAATTGTTCTAATGCACCAATGAGTTTGCTTCACACTCACACGTCCCTTTTTAAGTAATTTTCTTGCAGTTTTCCTAATTAAAATTGTCAAGCCCAGGGTCACTGCTATCTTTGATTAATTATAACAGTTGATAGTATAATAGTTGATTCATTCTTTTAAAAAAAAATTCTGATCAATTTAAAGCACTAAGCTAATTAAGAAGAAAAAGTGTATATTAAATTGGAATAGCCCAACTACACAAACAACAACCACCATCATCCCCCAACAACCCCCCACCAAGCACATGAAAGTGAAATTAATTCAATAACAATAATAACACTCCATAACTAACATAAACTGCAGCGCAAATGCCCAACAAATACACTGAATTTGATTCTCTCTCTCTCTCTCTCTCTCTCTATTCTATTTGAAGACAAGCACACAAGTTGACAGATACAGACGGACAACAAAGACATTTTTGGGGTACCTTGCTTTTGTTAACTTGGTAACTGAGGGAGGGAACTGGTTTAGGCTGTAAGTGAATAGAAGAATTAGTGATGAAGTGGAAAAAATGAGTAAGAGAGTTAAAATGGAGAGATGGAATGAGGATGGGATATATTTAGTGATAAGACATTTAGATAGATAGATAGATAGATTTTGTGAATGTGATGTATTATTATATACATATGTTAGTTGTAAAAACAACTACCGGTACTTATACAAGATGTTTTTTTCATCAGTTAACTGGTAAATTAATTCATTTAAATTATTATTATTTAATAAAATGAAATCATTAGAATTAGAAGAATTTTGGAGGAAAAAAACAATTTCCATGATGTTGGTTGGTCTTACCCTCCAGGTAGTTGCGAGCAACAAACTTCAACACCTCGTCTATGAGGATGACAGGGAAGGACAGCTTCAACACTACCATCCACTGCTCCACATTCAAATGGGTCAGCTTGAAGACCAGCTAAAAAATGGTGAAATGAGAAAAATGTCCATCAAATCCTCATCATTGCGAGTGACTGTCTACAGGATGGATTAAGTGTTGATAAAGTGAAAGATAGCAGTATTGGAGATGCTTGGAGGGCCAGTGTTGGAGATCCTGTTGGAGGGACAGACTTACAGGCAGAGGGTCCACATAGATGATCATGAAGTGCAGGGACATGGAGAGGGTCATGGCGGACAACAGCCAGCCGTTGCTCCATGGGGGCATGCGGACAAGTGACTGGTTCTCAGACAAGCTATTAACATGTGGATAAAAAACTTTGTTAGATCAAATATAAAACCACTGAATCACTTGAGACTGACATTTCTTTAAATTCCTATGGCTCTATGAGCTAGAGTCTCTGAGGATAAATTTGTAAGTACAATTTTACGCCGATCAGACAACTACTGAAGCACTTGTGTCAAAAGCAGTTACTGGTTAAGGTGCTAACTCTGGAGATCAGGAAGAGCTAAAAAGTGGAAATCGGTAGTCTCTCAACTGGCAGCAGTGCCTTGTTCAAGCTCTTGCAATTCTGCTATTTCACCGTAAAAGATTATAATGAGCGGTTCTAGGTTTTTGCAGAGGAAGTTTCTTACCTGTTAAGGGCATTGCACATCTCAATGGTGACCAGCACAGACAGGGCCATGGTCATAGGAGGAGCAGCCTCAAACACCTCACATTCAATTCCAGTAAAGTCCTCATTTTCGTCGTGGCACTGCATGAAGTGGGACTGGACAACAAAGGAAAGGCATTCAATTCTCTGAACACGTTACTGTGATGATTTTATTTTCAGCATAAAGGTGCAGATAAAGATTCACCAGTTGATAGTAGGTCACTTTTGGACCCTCATCATCATACAGGAACCAATATGCAGCAGCACCAACAGTGGCAGCGCCGACATATCCTTAAAATGAAAAGAAACAGCTTTTTCAATCACGCCAAGAACACAGGCCACCAATTAGATGTTGTTGCTGAGGCAAACACTACATTTACACATGAGCACATTTTTTATCAAATTTTTTCTTTACTTCTAAGCAATCGAGGGTTAAGGGCCTTGCTCAAGGGCCCAACAGTGGCAACTTGGTGAAGCTGGAGTTTGAACCAGTGACCTTCCAGTCAGTAGCCCAATACCTTAACCACTACGCTACACATGACCCAGTAAGACTACTTAATGCATTGGAGTGGTTACCACATGACTTTCTAAGCAGAGAAAGAAGAACAAGGGTGTTATGGAGGGGAGTCTTCTAAAACAAAGTCTACTCATGAAGACCTTGGTAATTATATGAATCTTACTCCCTACAGTATAAAGGCTGGGGAAATGGTGCTCATTTATGCCTAAGAAGTGTTTAGCTTAGCAATAGCAAGTGGCTTGGTAACCTCCAATCTGGTATTGCCAAGTTTAAGATTTGTGGTCCCTTTGCTACCGACTTCATCAAGAGTACCTTTCTAATATGTATTTAAGACTTACAGCCAAATGTTTGAGCCTATGCACAATTCTAGTCTTCTAAAATCCTGAAAACAGATGGAGGACTATAGCCATCATGCATGCACGCTAAGACTGTAGCTATTTAAGTATTAAATATTCATGGGTCTACCCTAAGCCTAAATGGAATATTGTCTTAAATAGATGGGCTACTGAAAAAGAAAGTAACACTCAACTAAGGAGGTCAATATGTTCCTATAACATATTCACAGTAGCTCTCCTATTCATGTGGACTTCACTGTACCATGAATCTTACATGTACTTACCACCGATGGCCAGGTATCTGAAGAAGAGCCAGCCTGAAATAAGGGGCTCCTTTGGAGAACGAGGAGCTTTTCCCATGATGTCCAGATCAGGAGGGTTGAAGCCCAAAGCAGTGGCGGGCAGACCATCAGTGACCAAGTTCACCCACAACAGCTGCACTGGAATCAGAGCCTCAGGAAGACCAAGAGCAGCAGTGAGGAAGATACTAAAGAATGTCAAAAGAAAAAGAAGTGATAGTTAGCAACACAAGTTAGCCTTGAAAATGGGGAAAATTTATCATCTCTTAAGTTTCCACAGCTCTCACCAGACGACCTCTCCAACATTGGAGGAGATCAGGTAGCGGATGAACTGCTTCATGTTGTTGTAGATAGCTCTGCCCTCCTCAACAGCAGCCACAATGGAGGAGAAGTTGTCATCAGCTAAGACCATCTCAGAGGCTGACTTGGCAACGGCAGTGCCAGAGCCCATGGCAATGCCAATCTCCGCCTTTTTCAGGGCGGGGGCATCATTCACTCCATCACCAGTCTGGATGGAAGAGGGGGGGAAATATTAAATTGAATTAATGAGGAAGGATTGCGGAATTAAAATATTTCAGATAGGGGAAACATTTAATGGAAAATAGAGCAAAAAAGTGGAGAACTAAAGGAAATTGTGCAAACAGAGAGAAAACATGAAGTGCTGAGGAAAGCAAAATGCAAATTTGTACTCTAGCCAAATGTATTGCTTACCATGGCAGTGATTTCATCGTAGCCCTGCAGGAACTCAACAATCTTGGACTTGTGGGAAGGCTCGACACGGGCGAAGCAGCAGGCCCTGGTTACAGCTTCACTTTGCTCAGAACGAGGCAGGTCATCAAACTCACGGCCGGTGTAGGCTTTTCCAGTCACATCCTCATCCTCACCAAAGATTCCAATACGACGGCAAATAGCCACAGCAGTTCCCTTGTTGTCACCTGAGAGCAGAAGATTTGATTTGGGTCTTTTTGTTACATGCTGAGTAAAAGATACAGAAAAAGGCGACAATAAAATTGCATGTGAGATACGAACCAGTAATCATGATGACACGAATGCCAGCATCCCTGCAGAGCTGAATGGAGCCAGTGACTTCTTTACGAGGGGGATCCAGCATACCAACACAGCCAACGAAGGTCAGGTCAGTCTGAGAGACAACACAGAAATCAAACAAGAAGAAATTCTATTTAATCTGAAGAAACTCAGGGATAAGGTATAATGGTGTGTATGTGGTGTAGATAGTGAATACAGGCTGTGGTTTGGCACATGCCCGCTGGGAACTGGTGACGGTGTTCATGTGGACGGCGGTGAATAGTGTGCGTGATAGATAGTGAATAATAATGATGTGTTAATACCTCATAATCAGCAAACTTGGTGGAGTCGTCCAGGTTCATTTCCTCAACTTTCAATGGAGTGTCACGAGTGGCGAGAGCAAGGCAACGCAATGTGTCACGGCCAGTACCCCATTCCTTAATGATGGCCATGATCTTCTCCTTAATGGGGCCAGTCAGGGGCACGCGGGCAGAGCCAACACGCACGTAGGCACACCTGTCGATCACACCTTCAGGGGCACCCTTGACATGAATAGGATTATTACTATTAGTACTAATAGTAAAAAAATTAGTTTAGAATAAAAATAAAAAGAGACTTGGAAGAGTAAACTCACTTTCACAAACATTTTACTGCCACTGTCTCCTCTGGTTGGGGTGCAGTACACAGACATGGACTTCCTGTCACGGGAGAACTCCAGAGTAAAGTTCTTCTTCATCAGCTGCTTAATAACCTGCAGGTAATAAAGAAGAACAGTCATGAGGTCAGAAAAGACTAAAACATTTTTTAGATAACAGTTTAAGTATCAGTTACTTGAATACTGATGAAAGGAAAACATATTTAGAGCGTAACACTAAACAGTGTAGGCTGGTGTGACTCACGCTGCAGCAGGCATTGGCTCTCTCCACACAGGACAGGTTGCTAACACTGCTCTTGAACACATTCATTTTCTCCACCAGGCAGCACAGGGCAGTTTCAGTGGCCTCACCAACCTTCTCATAGATCTTCTTAGACTGTGGAGTGAGCACACACATAAAACATGAAACATCATTCACTACAAATGAACTACATGAACTTCTCTCTCTGTGATAAGCACACGATAATATAATGAGTGAATAAGAATTTAAATAATCCTGAGCTGCTTCATTTCCTTTGGTTCTGTATTAAGGAGCAGGTTTTGAATGTAAAAAGATAAAAATGAAAGGATGTAATCATTCCTCACCTCATTGAAGTCCAGAGAAGAGTCGTTGCACAGGGCGCAGATGGTGGAAAGCTCCACCAGGCCGTCATACTGACTGCAGTCAACTTTAGCACCTCCTCTTGTCCTAAAAAGCAAAATTTATATTCATAAAAATTGAGAGTCAATAATAAGGAGATGTTCATGGAAGGAGTCTCCAGTGTCTGCGATTTGTAACAGTTAGAGATTAAAGCTATACCTGCAAGTCAAGTGATAACTTATCTTGCAGACATTCACCAACATTAACCATAACTATAATAAGATACTGATTATGATGTCATTATGACGTTGGTAAATTGCTGTGGAATAAATAATTTGGGGAAAGGTGAATCACTTTATGTGCTACTTACACCTCGCCCTCAGGAGTGTATTTGGAGCCGGAGATATCAAAGCAATCCAGGGACACATGATCACCGTCCACTCTGTCAATGATGAACATCTGTTGAGGAAAAATGTAATAAATAGTTATCGTTACACAATTTTTATGTGAAATGTTTAACAGATTTAACCATCTGTATAATTTGCAGCTGTTGTGCCTTTGGAACGTTTATAGCTATGTTTTGATTGGTTGATTGTGTTATTATTAGCCAGCTAGCTCATATGAAACATGAGTGGCCCAAATAACTAGTAGGTTTTATATATGTGCCAATATTCTTTACAATAACAGAACCCCTTAGCCTTTATAGAGCAGTTAATATATTGGATTAACAGTATAGCCAGATAAGAGCCAACTAAACGTTGTAATGTTTACCAAAAAGCCATACACACCTTTGTGACACACATCTGGTTGGTGGTGAGGGTGCCGGTTTTGTCTGAGCAGATGACAGATGTGCAGCCCAGAGTCTCAACAGAGGGCAGGGATCGGACAATGGCGTTCTTCTTGGCCATACGACGGGTACCGAGAGCCAGACAGGTAGTGATGACAGCAGGCAAACCTGTAGAAATGAAATAAAAAATACTGATAAAAATCATACTCTGACATGAAAAGTGACAGAATCTGTGGCCAATACAGAGTAGATCCTATGAGAGCTAGCAGGAACTGTTAGCTTGCTAGTGCACAAGGTCATTTCCCTGCTAGTTTTACTAACAACAGCCACCTTCATCAGTAAATTAGCTAATGTTGCTGGCTTTGAAGCACCATTGGGTAAATAAATGTTAGTTCAGGATTATTATAGCTCAGTTAGCAAACATGTTAGCTTTTCAAGCAAACATGAAGCTTGCTAACACATTTCCCTTCAGAGCAGATTAGCCTCTACATTAATTAGCAAAAACAGATCTGTTTCACAAGGTTCATACCAGCTAAAAAATAACAACAGCAACACCTCACAACATGAGGTGTTACCACTCCAGCATTATTATACTACTACTAGTAAGTAGTTTCCCTGGTTTTGGTTCTTTGTTTTTTTGTAAACCTGACTGCCCTAGACAAGTATGAATTTTGAAGCGGCTGTCAATAGTAATGTCTTCTTTCTCCCTCTTGTTAAATTTAGTTCTCTGTCTAGTTTGATTAAATTCTATTTCATTTTAAATAGAATTTAACTTGTATAGCTCTTTTGACAATGTTCATTGTTGCAAAGTAGCTTTACAGAATTACAAAAAGAAAATTATTGAAATATGTATAAATCAAAATGATCAAGATGATCATTTGCCCTGAGATGGCAACAGGGGGAAACCTTGTTAAACTTGTGAACCAGACTCAACAGGCTTGACGGGATCGATCTGCAGTCATAATAGTTGAGAATCCTATCCTCACCCTCAGGGATGGCAGCGACAGCCAGCGCGACAGCGATCTTGAAGTAATAAACAGCGCCACGGATCCATGAGCCACCGTGGACGGGATCATTGAAGTGGCCGATATTGATCATCCAGACGGCGACGCAAATCAGAGAGATGACTTTGGAGAGCTGCTCTCCGAATTCATCCAGCTTCTGCTGCAGAGGGGTCTTCTCCTGCTCAGTGGCAGCCATCTGGTCACGGATCTTGCCAATCTCGGTGGAGACGCCGGTGGCGATGCAAATGCCAATAGCCTTGCCAGCAGCAATGTTGGTGCCCTGGATGGGAGGAGGCAATGGGAATGGAATTAATGAGTAGCACACACAGTACCTGGGAATAAATGGATGGATGGATGGATAAACAGTTTCTAGGATAAGGAGGATCAAAGATCAAATGAATGAAAGATACACATGTTCTGTTTGGCTGAGCAGATAGATTGGTTAATGGGGTGGAAAGAAAATGAAGGATAGATTCCCAAGCCTGGTCCTGCAGAACCTATTGCCACCTTTTACAGGTCTAGCCTAGGGCTCTCCAGGACCATGGATGGAAAGAGACGAAAGAATGAGATAGAATTGACGGACTATCATGACTAAATCATGAGCATGTTCAGGTGGATTATTGCCAACTCACAGAGAAAAGCATGTTCTTCTTGTCCTGGTTGACGGCTCTGGGGTCAGGGACGGGATCAGTATGCTTAATCACACTGACAGACTCACCTAAGAATGTTGTAGGTTTACATGATCAAAGATACAAATAATATAATCATCACAAAAAGGTTCTAATTGAAGTGGAAGAATCTTATTTTAGAATCTTAACATTTATACTTACCAGTAAGGATGGACTGGTCAACACGCAGGGTGGTGGAACGGATAGCAGTGATCCTGATGTCAGCAGGGACTTTGTCACCAACTGGAGTAAAGACATAAGTTCTCAAAGTCAGACTTTACTTTGTTGGGTGGGAAAGAGATTTCTTGAACTATATCTGGTTAATAATACATAACTAGGGGTATTTGCAGTGTTTGAATATCCGTAAGCTGTTATTATATATAATAATACATAATAAAAGTTTGCAATATTGTATATTGCGAGCTGTTGTAATAAGAACAGTGCCATCCTTTTTTGTAATTAAATCAGGCTTCATATAGAGTAGTTTGAATAAACAAGAAGCAGGAAGGCCTTAGCAAAGACGCAAGCAGTGCAACTAGCAGGTGTCAGGGACGTATTTATACCCAAGATTTTGTTTTCCTTCTCTCAGCATGTTTTTAAAGCCATCCCTCGTGCCTCAACAGTTCTAATGCTCGCTCCCTCTCTCACGCTACCTTAAATAACCTGAGCATGTCATTGACACATGCTCCACTATGATCCTCTGTTAGGATGCTAGCTTCTTATGCCTGCCCTGAAGGTCTCCTCTAGTGTACAAGACATGTGCTAGTACACCTGTCAGAAAGGGGGTGAAGTGAAGTGAAAAGCAAAGGTGCCTCACCGGAAACCTCTACAATGTCACCAGGGACGATCTCCCTGGCCTTGATCCTCTGCACGCTCTTTCTGTCAGATCGATAGACTTTGCCCATCTCTGGCTCGTACTCCTTCAGAGCCTCGATGGCGCTCTCAGCATTACGCTCCTGTTACATATAAAACTTTGTTTTAGTCCACGGGACATGCACATCAAATTGAACGCAGTTGTTGATTTGAAAAGCATGATATAACTTGCTAGATTGTTCTTATGGTTCTGACCTGCCACACACCGACCACGGCATTGGCAATGAGGATAAGCAGAATGACAAATGGCTCGACAAAGGCTGTGACAGTCTCCTCACCTTCTTCAAACCAAGCCAGAACCTACAGAGGAAGATGATATGGGTTAGGATTCAAGAACAACATGTAGGCTTATTTCAAACACCACAAAGATGGTATCGATAAAGGTGACTTTATTGTTTTATATGAATGTCAGATCAATGAAGGCATCATCAAACTTCACTGCTTGGGAGTCAGAGAAAGAAAAGGAACATTTGGATTTGGCTTTTTGCACCCAAGAATTGTAATAGTACCCTAAAATGTGATCTCCATAGTAGCCTATTTATGTCTAAGGAGAGGTTTTTCTTCTCTCTCTAGACCTATGGCAGAAATTGGATTTCTGATGGTCCTAGTTATCGCCACTGCTCTTGTGAAACACAGAAAACTATATTTCATAGTATCCTGTTGCATAACATTGTCAGATATTATGTCTCAGAGTCTATGCTTAACACTGACCCTCCCTTCTGTGTACCTCATTTTCAGCACTCTGTATACCATCTTCCCTTGGTCCTGACCTTTGCTGAGAGATTAAGTTTCTCTGCCCAGCTTGAGGCTTTTCTTAAAATAAACACCTCTTGCCTGTCTCCTTTGCTCTTCAATATTCTCCTTCTAAGGCCATTGCGACAGCTGTCCAAGGCATGAGGAGGAGGGCAGAAGCAATCGATACCCCTTAATGTCCAAGCCTTACTTTTTTACACCCCCTCTAACCTTACCTTAACAACATTCCTTGCTTCAAAGAAGCAGCCTTGTTAAAAAAGAGGCGGACTTGAAAGAAGAGAGTATGTTCTGATAGATGACATAACAAGCAACTGGCATCAATAAGCTCTTAAGGAAACTATTTCAGGTGCACAGCAGAGAATCCGCGCCATCTTGGATGGGCTTCTTCTGTTGCGGACGCACAGCTGTCGTTCAAGCTTGCTTATGTTTGCTGTGCAACCAAGCCAATTTGGCCAGCAGACAAACATAACTCCTTGGACCGCTTGTCAAATTGGCAAGTGAAGCACGAATATCTCACCATAGATGGTATCAGGGTGTGCTATGCATTAAGTGTAAGCTTAAGTGTAAGTGTATGCTTCAAAGAAGAGAATTGAGAATTCAAAGAGAGCCTCTTAATTGTGACCCTAACAATTAAACAAATGCCTTTATAAAATCGCTCAATGCACAAAAGACCTCAAGATTGTATCTGATCAATAAAGCTACTTATTTTATTGCAACACCCGATCATATGGTCATAGGGTATGGTCTCACCATAGCCCATGATCTGAAATGTCTGAAGTGTACAACTGCATGTCTGTAATTATTATTTGTTAAACCTTGGCTTGCAAAGCCATTTAACACAAGTGGCCAGAGCATCACTAAGACCTCCAGGATCTCCTGAGCTGCTTCACTGTAGACACACTGATAAGCTAGTCTTGTTGTAAGTCATGATTTTTGGACATTGTGCCCATACATTAATTTTGGGGATACTTACAAAAGAGATGCAGGCAGCAAGCAGCAAGATTCGCACAAGCAGATCCTCAAACTGCTCAATGACCAATTCCCAGATGGACTTTCCTGAACAGGTTGGATGGATGGATGGACATTAGAGTTGAATTCAATAAACATGTGTATTAGCATCTGTTCCAATTTGATTATTGAACCAATGTACGTCTAGACTGAGGACTTGGAGTTGTTTAGCTATTATTTAATAACAGATCAAACCACATGGCTAATTGAGATGTTAAGAATTTGAGATATCTTTCTATGGAACCACAATGTATAGGAAATGTGAAAACCTACCCTCCTCAGCTGGCAGTTCTGTAGATCAGGTTAAGATGAAAGTGAGAAAGAGAGAGAGAGAGAGAGAACAAGTAGATTAATATGCGTGATATTCCACTATTTGTGTAACTGTTTGTCATACCAAAGGACAGCTACCAGAATTTCAGCTTGAGAAGAACAAATACAGTTACATACCAAGTTAGCATTCTAGGGCATTATGTCTAGAATAACTTCTTACGTCTATGATATATCCTTCGCTTTTGTTTGTTTCATTGATAGATAGATAGATTGGGTGTATTTTTTGAAAGGCACACATTTATTCCAAGACTTGAATTAAAAACATTTCAAGAACAAATCAAGCATCTTCCAACAACCCACTCCATTACAAGCTCATTTTATCATGGCCACCATCGAAAGAGCTTTCATAAAGCCAGTCTTCTTTCACTGGTGTGTACATCATGACTTTGCAATGCCAGCTGCGTTTCTGCAAACGCAGACTGCCCACCCTATAAGAAGCTCCCTCCTCCCTTCAGCAGAAATACCGCTCATGAAATCAGCCTTCTCGAATCACCAAAGCAAGGCCCTTGCGCCATCACCTGTCTTCTTTCGCCTTCCTTGTGAGCTATTTTAAAGCACTGCTTCTCAACTTCTGGTGCACAACCTGTTGGTGTCACTTCAAGCTTCACCCAAGAATGTAGACCTTATTCTTATTGTTGCATAATTGTACCAAAGTTTCTGCATGGTTTCACAATGCTTCATTAGGGGACATGTCAACCCACTCAAGCTCAAGTTAGTTTCTACTCACATCCTATTCCAAAACTATTCATGACCTGCTTTAACTCCATTCCATTTCTCCATTCTGTCTTTCTCACCATTGTGGCCATACTTGGCCAAGTTCCTCTTGACCTGGTCAGGTGTAAACCCGGTCTCGCTGACCCCGAAGAAGGCTATGACTTCCGCGGGGCTCTTGGTGTGGGCGTCCTCCATCCTGCTAGGGCTGAAGGATCTTCAGGAGCAAAATAGGTGTGACTGAAAGTGTTTATCAATCCGTTTGTGCTTCTTTTGCTCGTGATGCTCTTTTGGACCAAGAAGTCTGTCCCTGTTACTTTGACCCCCCTCCTTACAGGAGTGCTGGACTGATAGAAAGAGCGAACAAATGCAAACCTGTGTATCATTTTATACCACCTTGATTCATCCTATTGGTCAAGCAAGCTCTTGGTCATGCCCCCGCATTCCGGCTCTTCGTATATGGCTTTTGTGGGGCGTGGTCAGGACAACGGATTCAGACTTGGCCAGGGACCCCGATGACTTAGAGGGGGCTGAGGGGTTGTGCCGAAATGAAAAGGAGAGCTGTTTTTGGAACATGCATGGTCAGTGGAATAAGGAGAGAGGAGAAGGTGAGAGAGTGAGACAGAAGACGGGTAATGGAGGGGGGACATGAGTGATGGCTCAACTGGCCCCTCAGGAGGTCAAAGGGGAAAGAGGGAAAGTGCTAGGTGGTAGAAAGCTGTTAGAAGTTTCACTGGTTACAAATGGTATGAAGTGTAGCGACAAAATATTTCAAAGTCCTCACGTTCCACCCTTTCGAAATCAAATAAAATGCATTACTATAATCTAAAGTCTTAACATTTAGTATTCGGATAGCGTCCATGTAATTCTGCAATTTCATCATGTTACGGCATGAAACACGGAAAATGTACAGCTAATAGTGAAAGTGTTGCCAGTGTGGCCAGTTAGTTAGGAATAAGACGCAGAGATAGATGGAGGAGACGAACAGACATAAGCATGCAGGACCGTCACTCAATATGGGAGCCTACATAAGGAAGAGGAGGATCATGTTTTATTTCTATTTTTTTTTCTACAGGGAGGGGGACAGGCCGAGACTGAGAGTGATATACTCGGCCTCGGGGGTGAACCCTAAAGAAGCTAATACACATTTCAACGCCACTATGGATAGCGCTTACATGTACACACACATGTGCATTTCCATGTGCAGCACAGAGCAAAGTGATATGCCCATGTTCAATCAGTGTGTGTGTGTGTGTGTGTAGCTTATTAATAGGAAAGTATGCATGTTTGGAGTTTGAACGATGAGCAAAATGCAATAATTCTTTCTTACATTTTCGATCTAGCAGATCTGTCCGATATCGTCTAACGATTTGAAATTTACAAGACTAAATTAGAGCAAATGAACAAACATGATTAATGATACGTTTAATTCATCTTTCATTGATACCGAACTCACTGGTCAGAATTTTCAAAAACAAATTATAAATAATAATTCTAATTCAGTCATCATGCACACTACTGACCAACTTGTGATTAATATTTTTAACCACCTTTGCAGCTCTCCACTGAGCCATCCAAATGTAATTTAATAGACTTTAATTGCATTAGAAGAAGCATGTACAACGTTCGCCCTCTCAAGGTTGATAGAGCATAATTGTCCAGGGGGTTTTCCAGCTCAATTTCAGTCCTGAAAATAATTCGACCTGCCAATGGGAATCCCATTGGCTCCATCTGCAAACTGTGCATGAACAAATTTCATGATTCAGAATTCAGGATTTGGTTTGGAGAAGGATTTCCATTCAGGTATGTTAGTAATTACATGTACATTTCATGCCAATCATTTAATGCATCTTTCATTATCAATGTCCTTATTGCAGAATTAGAATGAATTAGAATTTATTTAAAAACTTTTTTTCTTTTTTTTTTATCATGCTCAGTGGCACAGAAAGTAATCATCGCACCACATAGCACCTAGGTCCTGAAGATCAATCCTGAGCTCCAGTTACCATACAGTTTCACAAGTTTTCCTTTTTGTATGTGTGGCTTTCCTCAGCTTCTCCAGTTCCCTTTCGCCCTCCCCAAGAAAAAGAAAATGTTAGGACTGAACAAGTGTATGAACGTGTATAATATTCTGAAATATCTCTTGCTATACATGTACAATACTGTATATATATATATCCAGGGTGCCCTTGGATAAACTACGGATTGATCACGGGATAAACCAATTAATTAATAAATATGAGATTCCATTAATATTGTTTTCTTTATTAAAAAGCAGTTTTTTTTCGAGATCAAGATTTCTCAAAACTAGATTAAATGAATGAAGACCAAATCCCATATGAGTAGGGTTACTTGTATATTGATGTAATTGTGATTAAAAAAAGAAAGGAAAAAACTGTAAACTACGTTTCATCCATTCATCTCTGTATTTAAAAGCAGAACTAAATTCCTCTGAGATCATATTTATATATATATAAATGTGGGCATGCATAGTTGCGTCACAAGCCTGTTATTTCTGTTTCTTATGGAGTATTGTATAACTGATGGCGCTGTAGTAATCTGTAGTAGGGCTGAGGATCAGGGAGTACGCAGACAGCAGCTGCTTTTGCGACACTTGTGTTAAAGTTAAAAATAACCTAAGACAAGCCAGGCAATGGCACACACACACTATGGATTCACAAATGCTGAGGACAGCAAATCTGCCCCAAAGTGCTGTTCAGTTAGAAACTGCTCAGCAGTTGCTTGTTTTGTTTTTTTAATAATTAAATGTCAAACACCATTTTTAGTAAAAGCCTTTATGGACATGGACACGATTCCCAGTTGGTGCAATTATTCACACCTTCCCTCTCACTCAAAGCCTTCTTAGATGTTTAGCAGGAGAAAACGTGTGAGCAAGATGTGAAAGTGTTTTACATGTCACGTGTGCTGGTGTCTACAATGATCTAAAGATTTGTTAGTTATAAATACTGACAGCTAGTGACTCTAAGAGGGCAAAGACTAAAACAGAGTTCCCCTGAGACACATGAAGAACGCTTTCAAACTACTGTTCATACAGTTAATCCCCAGCCACTAAAAGTCCCTCCCACTTAATATGCCTCTGAATTTCGAAAATATGCCACATCATAATCCAGAGTTTGTAGTCCAGTCGCTGTGTCTGCAGAGGCAATGGTCTCCTTGTGCTTGTGCTGCTCTCTGCTTTTACCAGTCTGGCTGGTAGGTAGAATTTAGAAGTTTGCACTGGACGCATTTCAGCAAAGCTCTTAAATGAAAAAATCTGTGTCACACAACTGGCAATGACAGTGAACAGAGAGAGACAACTACATATCCAAGTGGACATGGACAAGTATAAAGATTTGAATAGAGTCAGGCAGGTGGTGTAGTGGTTAGCACTGTCGCCTTGCACCGCCAGGGTCCGGGTTCGATTTCCGAGGCAGGCTCGATTCCCGTCTCTGTGTGCAT
>JAOTQY010000052.1:1378765-1389662 GCA_026413445.1 Dolichallabes microphthalmus
CAACGGCAGATCATTCCATAGTTTAGGACCCGCGACAGAAAAGGAACGGTCCCCCCTGAGTTTTCTCAGTGTTTTGGGGGACAACCAAACGAGACTGAGCAGCTGACCTAAGAGAGCAAGCAGGGCAGTAGGGCTGGAGCATGTCTGATACATACTGAGGGGCGAAACCATGTAGGGATTTAAAAAGATATAAGAGAATTCAAAAATCGATACAAAACGAATCGGGAGCCAGTGCAATGACTTTAAAATTGGAGTAATGTGCTCTCGTTTTTTAGTACCAGTTAAAAGCCGTGCAGCAGCATTTTATACAAGCTGCAATCGTGCAAGTGACGCCTGACTGAGCCCATAATAAAGTGCATTGCAATAATCTAAACGATTTGTAATAAAAGCATGAATTAAAATCTCAAAGTGATGCCGAGAAAGGAATGGTTTTATAAATTGATGAACAGCCTGTAAATGTGGTGATTTCATCATTTTTGCCATGGGTTGTACCACCTTTACTGTGATATTGTCTTCTAAGATCTGTATTCAGAGCTGATGGGTTAGGTCAGTGTTTTTCAACCTTTTTTGAGCCAAGGTACATTTTTAATTGAAAAAAAATCACAAGGCAAACCAACAATCGAACTGTAAAAAAAAAAAAAAAGAAACTCTGTAGTCTATATTAACAATATACAGCCATTCTTATCGAAGTGTCAAATAAACACAATGAAAACAGTCTTTTTTTCATCTTTCATATTTCTACCTACTCAGTGTGAAACCTGGGCCTGTTTGCATGAACACAGAGCTGATATCCTGGCAGGAATTGAAGAAAGACACACATGAAGCTCTTCCTCAACAGCTCTTAGTCTCTCTCTGTTTATAGTTTTTATAGCAGTCAGGGTTGAGAAGCTCAATCACTAATACCCATCTATGCGGTTAGTGCGGTGGCCGTAAGTACAGTTCAGTTTTTGGCACTGTGAGTACGTTTCCATCTTTCTGCGCGAAAAACTAAATGTTTAATTTTTTTGACAGTCCTTGCGGAAGTTTGTGGACCATGCAGAACTTCGCGGAACGTCGACAGGCAATCACAGCAGCTCACGGAGCCCGTTTAAAAAAAATGTTTTAGACCAATTAGGTGAAATTGATTAATTTCCCACGGCACACTAGTGTACCGCTGTACAGTGGTTGTAAAACACTGGGTTAGGTTAAAAAAAAAGGAAAAATTTTTAAAAGGAAAACTAGTAAAAACTTTGGATTTATTCAAAACTATGAAGTAACATATGGCATTATATTAAATTACAGCAACAACACAACACACAGGTCAGCTGTTCTGTCTCTCATGAAGACCTTCCCAGGAAAGCAAGACCAAAACTTACCTCTGCTGCAGAGAAGTTGTTCATTTAGACTCACCAGCCTCAGAAATCACCAATTAACAAACAGCATCTCAGATTAGAGTCGTTATGAAGCTTTACAGAGCAGACGTAGCCGATACATCTGAATATCAACTGTTCAAAGGAGATTATTGGGTATTTTGGATAAATGCCTTCAGTATTGTTTTACAATGTAGAAAGAAAATAAAATCAGGAACGACCATGGAGTTAGAAGGCATGTCCAAATTGTGATTGTTAGTGTAAAGGCAAGAGAATAATCAAACACTATCTCACAGACAAGCCAATGCACCCCCGACGCCCCGCCCCCTCTGAAATAAAGAATATGCTGCCCGCAATAGAAGGGTATCAGAACACTTAGCCTTCCCAATCCGATTGAGAAACCATGGGATACATCGAACAAACAAGACAGATCCAGGAGGCCTCACCCACAAAACACCTAGGTGGCTATAATGTTAATGCTTTTAAATTTTATGACTGATTGGACTGCACTGCTGTATTAATCTCTTTAAATATGGTTGAACAAAATGCTGCCACCTTCATTATCCAGCCCGTCATATTACAGTGGAACCTCGGATTACGAGTAACGCGGTTTACGGGTGTTCCGCAAGACGAGCAAAGATTTTTAATAAATTTTGACTTGAAAAACGAGCAGTGTCCTGATTTACGAGCACAGAGTATCATGTGCATGGGTTTCTTGTTTTGACGCCGAGCGCAATAAACAACTGAGCCAACGGTTTTTCTCTCTCTTGCACTGCGGAATTGTAGGTAATCATCTCCCCTGCTGGGTGAATACACACACACACACAAGCACACTCTCTGCAAGCACTAAGACCCAGCAGGGGAGACATAGGTAATCACCTCCCCTGCTGGGTCTTAGTGCTTGCAGAGTTTCTGTGTAAGGGAGAGAGTGTGCGTGCATGTTTGTGTTTGCACACCGAGAGGAAGAGGGGGTGGGAGGGGTACTGTAAAGGCGTGTGTAATTTGACACTGTGGTCCTTCACTTACACACACTTACATACACTCTCTCTCTCGCCTTTACATTCCTCCTTCCTCCCCTCGGCGCGCACACACAGACACACACGCACTCTCTGCCTTACACAGAAGCTCTGCTCTGTCTCGATTCTTTTCAAAGGTAAAGTGCAGGTTAATTTGTTGACTAGCGATGTTCCTTGCAAATTTTTCCGATAAAACAGTCTCTCTGTTAATGTGTGTGTGCACGCACATCATACACATACACACAGCCTGCGTGCACAAACGGAAACATCTGTCGGGATTTATTTTTACTTTTTTTTTAAAGTAAAGTGCAGGTTAATTTGTTTTATTTTTACTTTATATTTTGTGTTAATTATTTTTATGTATTTATTTTTTTGGGCTGTAGAACAAATAATTTGAGTTTCCATTATTCCTTATGGGAAAAATCTATTTGGTTTATGAGTGTTTAGGAATACGAGCCCGCTTCCGGAACGAATTATGCTCGTAATTCGAGGTTCCACTGTATTATGCACCTTATTATATTTTACATTGCTAAATGGCACAACTTAAGCCCGTACTTACTTCTGAATACAGTACTGTATTCTTACCTTCACCCCTGGTGCTTTCACCCAGTGACAATGTAGCAGGTGATGTATAAAACTGTTTATAATAAACAGAGTGTTGTAATTAGTTTCTTAAATGAAGGTGCTAGTTATTCTAATTACAGCATAGAAGAACATTCCAGCTTTGGGGGGCTGTTTGACACACTGGGTGCGCAAATATATTTTATTATACATATGTTAAGCTGTGGTATGCCAATATACAAGCACATAATATAACCACACAACTGTACAACAGTACAGTACAACAATAAGATTATTTGAAGTGCTTGAGTAATATTTGTATAAAGACCATACTGACCCCTATTGGTGGAGCGGTCAAACACTTCCAAAGACGTAACATGTTTCATATTTAAAATTAAAGTTTAATTCACCAGTAAAGTTTATTTCAATTAATCATGTATAATGAATGACCTTGTACAAATATTTACATATAATTAGGGAAATTTTAACCAGCTAAAAGCATGTGACATAATGAATAAAAGACCTTATTAAAATGTTTTAAGAAAATCATAAAGCTTACAAAAATCATGATTTGAGCAAACAAGCGCTTCAAGAGAAAATACTTTTTTTAAACACGTCATCTTTTAAAAACAGCATATTTCTCTTTAGTTAGATGATAAACACAAAAACATAAAATCAAAATGCAACTTAAAAGTTATGAAATAATTTAGATCCTTTTAGACAAGTTGAACTTGAGACTAAGTTTTCATCACCGGTATTGGGAGGTTGTTTTTTTTTTGGTCTCCCGTAATAAGCAGAAAATACATGAAATACAAGCCGTAATGCGTAATGTGTCACCTTACTATTCTAAAAGTAGGGTCTCCACCATCTGATCTTAAAAATCTTAATTTAAAAAGAATGGAGCGTAATACATTTAAAATGATAAAACCATGACAGAGGTACCAAAAAACAAACAAAAAAACTGAAAAAGATGGTAAAAACATGTGGGACAATCTCTACTTGAACGGTTCCAAGTTAGAGCCGGTGAGAGCGGAGTCCATCAGATCATCGTCCTCAGTGTGCATGTAGGGAGGACTCTGTCGTGAGGTACGCTCAGAGCTGTGCAAAGATATAGAGGGTTCTGAAGATGACATTGGAGATCTGGACCAGCTCTCTGCCTTCATTGGGTGTGAAGAAGGACCGCAGGACATTGCTGATTTTTTCTTCTCCTTCTCCCGATCCCTGTCCCTATCCCGATCGCGGTCCCTTTCCCGCTCTCTTTCTTTCTGCTTTTTCTTTTCTTTCTTGTGCTTCTTGTGTTTCTCTCCCAAGCTGACCGACATATAGTCCTGTGGCGGTTGCAGCGGCCTCATAGTCTGATCGTCATCAGAACTGGGGCTGTTCTGGTGAGATTTCTCTGCCACTGAACTGCTACCAGACTCGCTCCCACTGTCCTGGTACAGAGGTGTATATCCAGGCGAGCGGCTGTGGCTTGGGGAACTGCGATCATGCTTTGGTGTTGAACCACTGAAAAGAGGAGATGCTTTCAAGCCTGAATGCTGGGAGCGCATGGAACCTTCAGATGAGCCATCACCAAGCTTCTGGAGAGTTACTTTGGACTTGATGCTTGGAGAACCACCGTCTGGTTTGCTTATGATAATCTTAGCCACACCAGTACTGCTCACTCCGCTACCTTTCGTGTCAATCATCTTTTTATCCCCAGAGTTTCCTGTTGAAAGAGATCCTTTAGATTTTCCTTCTTTTTCAACCTTGTCTCGCTTTGGAGGACCAGCATTTGGAGGTACTACTCCACCTCCAGTCCCTGCATTGCTGCCAGGACCACCCGCTCCTCCACCTCCTTCACATTCCTCTCCACCAATGCTACCACCCACACTCTTCAGCTTGTCTATGACTGCTATAAGGGAAGGTTTTTTGTTACGGCTAGGGGACTTTCCTTTGGCATTAGGATTGTTCCCCCCACCTCCTCCACCACTTCCTCCACCTCCTCCTCCACCACCACTTCCACCATACTGTGACTGACCACCAGAGGAAAATGACATAGAGCCTGATGAAGAGGAGGAGCTAGCAGATGAAGTGGAAGAGGAGGAAGAACCAGAGGAAGAGCCACTTCCTAACTGTTTCTGGGAACTCATTCCACTGCCAGAGGAGGACTTTGAGCCCCCTGAACTCCCACTTCCAGAACCAATTGGCGACTTAGCTTTTGAGGACGGTGGTGTACCTGGAACCTGACCTTGCCCAAGCTTCATTGGGGAGGAAAGTTTGTCAGAACTCCCAGACCGAGAGTGTGAAGGAGAGATGTTAGGCTTAATGCTAGGGTTTATCAGTGACCCAGGGGGCTTGCCTCCTTGAGGCCTTATTTTATTCCCACTAACTGATCCACTGCTGCCACTGCTACCTGAACCCGACATACCATGCTTGGTGATGGGGGAAGAGCCTGGTTTACCTGAACCCATCCCAAGGGAAGAGCTTTTGGACTGAGGGGGCATGCCACTACCACTTCCGCCCGTACTTTGTGGCTTAGAACTGTTACCTTGTAACATGGAGCCTTCCATCTTACTGGTCTTCATTTTTCCTGATGACGAAGAAGAGTGAGAATGGTGGCTTTTGCTGCCGCTTGTGCCACTTGCACCCCCAGTACTCCCAGCTGCTGAACTGCTTGACGTATAACCTCCATGAGATGATGTTTTCCCAGGTAAGTTTTTGGGGATCTGTATTGTGATTTTAGGTATGGGAGGGGTGGCGCCTCCTGGTGGGGTCTGAGAACGACCTGAGCTGCCTGGGGATTTGGACCCACCTCCACTCATTGAACCTCCTGAACTGACACTGCCACTTGGAGGGGTATAAGGTCGACCGCCAGAGCTGTGTGAGGGAGACTTGCCATCTGGATCGAGCTTTTTACGCTTAGGTGGCTTTTCTTTTGATTTTCCCTCACTAGAAGGTGTGCGACTACGTTTTATCTGCTTTCCTTCAGCGGAGCCTGTTCCTCCCATCATCATCCCAGAGTTACCTCCCCCATTATCCTCCTTTGGTCTCATCTGCTGCTGTTTGACCTTTACTTCACTACTTTTAAAATCACTGCTAAGTACTGCAATACCCATTGTGAGTGGACTCTGACTGCCACCTCCATGAGAATGTGAATCACCCAAATCCTGCCCTGGGCCTAGCAATGGTTTTCCTCCTCCACTGTTCCCACTAAAAACCATGCTAATATCAAACGGATCCTTTAGAGGGGCATCAGGTGTGCTACGACCATGCGAAGTTGGATTCTGAGGGGTGCCTGAGGGTGTGTTCTGCTGACTTCCCCCACTGAAACTCTTAACAAGGTCAATATCTGGCTCTGAACTAGGTGAACTGTCAAAGTAAGTTGCATGTGCAAAGGTTCCCTGTTCATGCAGCAAATCATGGCCAAAATCTGCATCTGTGTAAAAATTATTCATCGATCCATCACTATTTGGAGTTGCTGCAGTAGCGGCCTCTGCAATCAGATCTGCTGGATCAGTGTAAGTGTTTTCATTGCTGTTGGTGTTAAAAAGGTCGGCCTCGAATACCGCACTACCCTGACCTGAGCTAGAAGAATCCCTTAGTGGAGTGTCTAGGGAACCTCCTTCCTCCGCACCCATGTGATGTTGTCCATGGCTGCCGCCACTCCCTTTGGTGGCTGGATCAGGAATATCAGAGAGAATGTCATGTATATCCGTAGGAATGCTTTCAGAGCTAGAGAGCCGCCCCATACGAGATATAGACCCTGGTGGCTGCACCTGAATTTGCGTCTGAGACTGACTGTGTGACTGTGTGTGGTAAGACATTCCAGAACCAGGTGGTGGGGTCCCACATTGACTTGGAGCTGGGGTGATACTGTGAGGAGTGTCTAACCCATCACCTGGAAGATTGACATCAAAAATGGGATTCTGAGAGGTATCAGCATCCATGGAAAAGAGTGCACGGTGGAAATCATCTTCAGCGGGAGTGTGTGCGTGATGGTGCTGGTGGCTTACGCCTCCCAATTGCTGTTGTTGGGCCTGCTGTTTCATTCCCATCCCTCCTCCTGTTCCCATTACCCCCTTATCAGTGCCCCTTGGCCGTTTCTTCTTGCCTTTGGTGCCTCCTCCAGGACAGGGCTGACCCTGGCTGTCCGTACGAGGAGAACCAGAGGAATTTTGTCTTTCTAGAGGGCTGCTACCATAAAGGGCTGCAAAGTCCTGTGAAGGGTTGTCCTTTAACAAGTTCATGAGCATGGGATGGTTTTTGGTATTGCTAGCAGGTGAGGTGGTTGGTGGTGGGGTCTGGTGTGGCTGTGAACCAGCAGAGCCCTGGGGAGTGGGACTAGACCCTACACTTCCTGTTATCTTCAGAAGGCTCGTGAGTATCGGGTTCTGAGTCACCTTGCTAAAATCATCTGAACCATGGCTGTGCTGTGGCTGGAGCTGCTGCGGCTGACTTCCCATCTGTCCCATAGTTTCTACAACCGTACCTCCCTGGTGGTTCATGCTGAAAAGTGAGCTGATTGTGCCTTGGAAAGGCCCACCTGCACCCAAATTCCCAGCACTACTAACTCCTGTAGGTGTAGCAGCTTCCCCGACACATGGTAGCCCCACTGTGTTGCTCCCATCAGGTCCTGCTCCCATCCCCATGTAACCAGGGCTACCTGTCGGTGGAAGGTTCTTTTTCACCATTATCTCCACAGTTTCAGCTATTAGGGATAAGGCTGGGGTGTCTGCCTGAATCGTTTCTGCTTTGCGACGAATTGCACGCATTGTCACAGGGATAGACATGCATCTGAGGATGTAAAAGTTTTTAAATATTACATTTTTGATATTCGTTCCTGTACAAACATTTATTATCTTTCTGATGAGCAGCAAATCATGTTCCAAGTATGTCATGTCTATACATATACTCGCAGGTTATTTGTTTAGAAAGTATGACAAAGTTAAAATACAACAACGGTACACTACCGGACTTACCTCTGAACCACCTTGGTAATGAACTCATCTGTGCAAATCAAAGCATCAGACAAACCCTTATACAGCTTACACGCGATCTGTCGTGAGTCGATTACGTCCATTACAACTGAGAGACAGAAGAAGACAGACGGACCGGGAGAGAGAAAGGCCAACAAAATTGTTTAAGTTGAGTTCAGGTAAAGGTCAATCTAAATCTAATCTCTGAAATGTCATTAAAATCGACCCTTACCACATACGAGAGACTCATTGACAGGATGCTGGAAGGACACGCTGAAGCTGGAATCCGTCAACGGACAGACCTCGAACTGCAGCAGCCCAGGGGCATCTATAGAAACAACAGTATCACTTAACATAACTTTGCTTGCATGGGGTAATCATCCCCATATGGACCATATTATGTATAATTTGCAGAATTTTCCGGATGTTCGGTAACGCACTGGTAACACCAATCCAGGTCAGGGGTTAACTCACTAAACGCACACGTTTTTCCTTAAATACTTTGAGGCTCACCTTCCTTTATGTAGGTCTTTTTGACGCAGCTTCCAATCAGTGTGTTATAAGCTGCCTGGTGACGTATTATATCCAGCAGAGCAGGCACATGAGCAGGGTGTCGAAATGGGATTTTGGACACCAGTGCCCCCTGCAGAGAGTTCCCATCCTGCACTGGGGCATCTCCGTTCAGAAAGTAGCAGTGTTGCTGTCCAGGCAGAGACTTAAGAAAACAAAGCGACGTGAACTGTTAGACACGGTAAAGTACATAGACGCGTAGTTGCAATAACCTACAAGACTAAATGGAACAGAAAGGAGTGTGTAGTGTGGACTCTCACATCAGGGATGAGGCGTCCAGCATGTTCATAGGCCACCGTCAGGCCGAATCACCCAGCTGCTTTTAAATAAGAGCACACGATGTGCTCGATAAGTCACAGGTAAGATGACCACTTCTGTCAATAGTTCTGTCAGGCTTGTACTGCACATGTCCTGTCGATAGCCAGGCAGGTTCACAGGACATTACCTAGTTCACAAATTTAGCTTCCATCTCTTTTGTTTTAGCTATCTACTAAAGACATTTGGGTTTGAACTTAAAATATTAATAAGAGAAAGATCAGGACAAATCTGAATATTTGAATCTATACATAGCGCCTTTTGTTGAAACCCACCCATTTTTCAGTTGATGAAAAATATTGGAACACACGCCTGACTGGTGTTTCCTAATGCCCAGGAGTGGTCCTGTTAGACCGAATGTTTAAGCGGTTGATCTCCCTGAATGTCTGCTCCTGGTCTAGGGATTCACTTGTGAAAACTGCATGTTGTTAAAAAGGATAAACCAATGTAAAGACCTGAAAGCAGTATGAAAGAAAATCAAGCCATTTTACAGCAAAGAAAAAGGGGAAAGAAAGAATCTATTGGATCCATTAACAGGCATTTGGGGTGACAGCAATTTAAGAGGTTCTGAAAAAGAAGGAAACCAACAACCAGACATACTGTAAAACAGATCGGCTAGCAAAATCATGAGCAGTAGGTGACAACCAGTGACTAAAATAAAAAATAAAATAATGACTTGATGTGGTTATTGCAAAAAAAGCAAAACATTACAATGAAATATTAAGATTTTTGTTTTTACTTTAATATTGTCTGTTCACTTAATCTCACCCAAAAAATTAAATGGTTTGACACTGGAGGTCAGTTTTTCAAAGCTTAACCTGAAAATATCAGAAAATTAAAGCTGAAATTCTGATCCATCGTCTAGCCATCTGATCTTAAACTAAAATGTCTTTAATGCAGAACACAAAGTAGTGGTCTCACCATTCAGTACTTTCAGAGTGGACTGTTTTTTTTTTTTTCATGAATAGTCAGGTCCATAGGGATGTGGACAAATTTCACAGTTTTTTTTTTTTTTGCCATTGTACACCGTCACAACAGATGCAATGTGACCGAAGGTGTGACTGAAGTGTAGACTTTGGGCTTTAATTCAAGAACTTTGAAGAAAATAGTGATTTAACTGTAGGAATTACTGCCTTTTTTCCAACGAAGTGCCTCCCAATTATACCAGCTCGAATGTAATTGGACAACCAGTTTGACGGTCAAGCCTGGTGTTAAAATGATGACAGATTAAGGAGATAAAATAATTAATTTTTCGATATAAAATTAAATATCAAAAAAGACAAAAACATTCTTTTCGTGAACATTTGTTTCCAAAACAAAATAAAACAAAAATAAAACACTCATTCAAACCAGAGGCAGGACCTGAACCATCCACCCTTTAGGTGTGAGGCCACGGTCCTCACCACTGTGCCACTTACAAATTTTTGTCTTACTGTAGACAAAACCAAAAAGGAGACAAACAAGGAGCTCGAGGGAGGAAACTTGCATTTGGTGATGTCTGTGGGTTTCAGACTTCAGGCAGTCAATAATTGCGAAGGATTTATAATTTATAAATATTCTATTTATAATATATATTTATAATAATTTATAATATTCTGCTCACTTGCTGAATCAACCAATAATCTCTCTCTCTGTAACTTAAAGAAAATAACGTATTGTGGATAATTACATCACCGACGGCAGCGACCTCGCCAGTCTCAGGCATGTTATGTTAGATGGAAACCTCTGATTAACTAATTTACATTTCACGTTACTCACTGCGTAAAATCTCATGGATCGGGCAGATGCTAAGGCGCTGTTTCCGTCTTCTTCACCGAGGTGGCTCTTAATGATGAGGTCATAGAGGGTGGACAGGGCAGGAACTGATTCAAACACTGGGATACCTATAACACGGAACACACACATAATTTTCTCCTCATCCTACAAACAGGAAATCTACAATTAGTTCCTACTTATTGTCCTTTTCATCTTTATATTCTACCGTACACGTGATGTATTGTTAAAACGTGCTTGGAGACACTATACAGCAGTGGTTCTCAAAGTGTGGGGCAGCCCCACTAGTGGGGAATACAGACATGACAGGTGGGGCGCAATGAACGGGAGGAAATTAGTGAAAAATAATAGGAAA
>JAOTQY010000052.1:1549133-1562486 GCA_026413445.1 Dolichallabes microphthalmus
TCGTGTGTGTGTGTGTCAGGGTCCTGTGTGTGTCAGGGTCGTGTGTGTCAGGGTCGTGTGTGTGTCAGGGTCGTGTGTGTGTGTAAGGGTGTGTGTGTCAGTGTCGTGTGTGTGTCAGGGCCGTGTGTGTGTCAGGGTCGTGTGTGTGTCAGGGTCAGATGTGTGTCAGGGTCGTGTGTGTGCGTGTCAGGGTCGTGTGTGTGCGTGTCAGGGTCGTGTGTGTGTGTGTGTCAGGGTCGTGTGTGTGTCCGGGTCGTGTGTGTGTCCGGGTCGTGTGTGTGTCAGGGTCAGATGTGTGTCAGGGTCGTGTGTGTGTGTGTGTGTCAGGGTCGTGTGTGTGTGTGTCAGGGTCGTGTGTGTGTGTGTCAGGGTCCTGTGTGTGTGTGTCAGGGTCCTGTGTGTGTCAGGGTCGTGTGTGTGTGTCAGGGTGATGTGTGTGTCAGGGTCGTGTGTGTGTGTCAGGGTGATGTGTGTGTCAGGGTCGTGTGTGTGTCAGGGTCAGATGTGTCAGGGTCGTGTGTGTCAGGGTCGTATTTGGAAATAATTAGCTCCTAGTTTAGAGCACCACCTGCAGGATTATAGAGGAATGGCAGCATGCAAAAGTAAATAAATAAATTCAGACTCTTTTGTCCGCACTAAAGAATTGTGTGACATCACTGGACTGATTTCTCTTCTCACCTGCAGCGTTTTACAAATAATGTTTTGCCACTTCCTTATTCTTACTGGTTAATGTTAACTAGCAACATGGACACTTTTTAAGGGGCGGAGCCACGTTTCTGTAATACACCAGTGGTTAGAAGTGGAGCTCAGTGAGGGTCGAGTGTGTTGGATACGTGGGTGCTGTGTGTGTGTGTGTGTGTGTGTGTGTGTGTGTTCACTCTGAAGCTGGGATTCAGGTGAAGTTGTTCCACTAATGCACTGCTGAAGGCAGGGAGAAAAGGAAAAGCTCCACTTCCTGTTAGACAGGAAAGAGAATCAGTGTTACTGCTGGTAACAATCAGAGCGAACCATAACACACACACACACACACACACACACACACACACACACACACACACACACACAGACACACACCACCACCATATCACCACCCTCATCAGCAGCACCATCCGTGTATAGTGGTTGCGTGTACAGAATTTTGTGTAGTGTGTGTGTGTATTGTGTTTATATTCCACATACTGTGTTTGTACTGTATTGTATATGGTGTGTGTGTGTGTGTTATGACCATGTGCATCACCCCTGGCCACCCATGACCCTTTTCCTTCCTTGAAGCACTTTTGCTCGGTCCAGACTCCACACACACTCCGACCCAGTCGTCTAGACATCGCATTCTAGACCATGTCAAAGTAGCTACAGTTACAATATCTCGTTACTATGGCGACTGGAAGTGGGAGGGGTCTATTAGGCAGCAAGTGAATATTTATTTCCTGAACTCGATGTGTTGGAAGCAGAAAACCTGCGCGAGTGTGAGGATCTGAGTGACTTGGGCTGAATTGTGGGTTCTAGACGTCTGGGTCAGAGCGTCTCCAAAACGGCAGCTCCTGTGGGATGTTCCTGGTCTGCAGGGGTCAGGACCTACCATGAGTGCTCCTAAAAGGTGACCCGGTGCCCCAGTGACAGGGTGATGGGTGGCCATCCAATAGAACCGCTGGTCTGGATCGAACCGCTGGAAAAGTCAACACTGGTTCTGATAGAAAGGAGACAGAACACACGGTGTAGTGAGTTTAGGTGGCCAAGTGGGGACCTGCTCCATATTAGGCATGTGGTCATAATCATACGGCTGACCTGTGCGTGTGTGTGTGTGTGTGTGCGTGTGTGTGTGTGACCCTACAATGAGGTATTAGTTACGTTAAATGTCTCTTAATTACAGAGGCCGCTGTGTTTCCGCTCAGAGACGAGCCTCGGATCCCTTTTCATACTTCTCCTGTTACACACACACACACACACACACACACACTTATTATACTATTCACACAGATACACATTACACACCCACATACATTATATATGCCACACACACCCCCTCACACAACATATTGCATGTACATACTAAACACACACAGACACACATGTACATTATACACACACACAACACACTTTAAATTATATATCAGTTACATGATGTACAAATATACCACATTTACAGTGTATAGATATTATACTGTTGTAGCCTCACAAATACATGTTGTTTACCGTTGGCCATTTACAGCTTGTGTGTGTGTGTGTGTGTGTTTAGTTAATTATTTTATAAGGTAAAGAAGCTTTAATTGTGTTCAGTATGTTAGTACTGATGTGATAAAACACTGAAGATCGCGGCCTCGTCTGTGTATCCAGACGGGTGTTTGGCTCCGAAGTCTCGTGTTCATGGTCGTGTTTGTGTTTATGTTTATGTAGAGCTGGAACTCGTCTGCTTTCTCTGTCCCTTAATTACAATCAGAAATCTAATCCAGGACGAGTCTGAGTAATGAGTAATGGAGTGCACGGTGTGTATACACAAGCTCCACCCCCCTCCACACACACACACACACACACACACACACACACACACGGTCTCCTTCCCCATCCTGTCCACGTCCTGACCGTATCCCACACTGCTGCTTCCTCCTGCACTCTGATTGGTGGGAGGTGTTGATTAATTCTCTCTAACAGCAGTGCAAGTTCCTATTAATGTTCTCGTTCGAATACGTTATGGTTTCCATAGTAACAGCTCGCTGACGGGACGTGTTCAGACCTGCACCAGTGATGAATAACAGAATAAAATTGTGTATGCAGAGGTGTGTTTGTGTAACATGAATGGAAGGAGTCTCCAGTGTCGGCGCCTTATGACAGTCAGGTGAAGCTGCGATTTTGTCTTATTACCTTCCGAGAGAGAGAGAGAGCGAGAGAGAGAGGTGTACAGCTGCTGTAACGTAACAGAGATGGTGAACGGACTGGTTTATTCATATTTAAAGCATTTACAAAGAGATAAAAAGTAAAAAAATGTGATTTCTAGTAAATAGAAACTTGGAATTGTTGGTAAGTTGGTTTGGTGTAAGAGGAATAAAACACCCGGCGCAACATTAGAGGAAAATAATAGTAATAATAGTATAACACCGCCACATCGTCACTGAGTGTGTGTGTGTGTGAACAGGATACTGTTGTTCTCATGAGATTAAAACAAACAAACAAACAAACAAACAAACACACACAGTTGAAACAGTGTGGTCTGTTATTAGGACCCAGTTCTTTTGTACATGCATTATTTATTTCACCTCAGTGCTATTTGAGCTGTGTTTGCACTACTGATCGTGTGTGTGTGTGTGTGTGTGAGAGAGAGAGAGAGAGAGACTGAGAGAGAGAGAGAGAGAGAGATGGCCTTACAGAGTCACAGATGATTTCAGCCACTCCATTCTCTTCTTGCTCCTCACACACTTGCCAAGGAGGTGCTGAACGGACAGCGACACTTCAGCACCTCCTTTGTTGTGAGTCAGTACGAGCCGAGCCGAGCCGTGTGCATGAAGGGTGGGTCAGAGTAACGACACACAGCTGGTGAAACATGACTACTGTTGCTGTTTACCCTTTTTGAAAAAATAGCCAAATATATAAAAATGGAAAATTGAATGTCAACAGGTGAGTAAGTGCTGACGTCCTGTGGCTCGAACTGAGCTGGGCCTCTTTTCCTCACACACACTTCAATAACAACTGGTTACCGTGGCTTCAAGCCATAACCTAATTTTTTAAGAGCAATCCCCCTAGCACCGCCACCACCACCACCACCGGGCTCTGCTACTTACCTACACCCCACTGATACAATGGCAAAGACTCCTGCAAACCTGGAGGAACTGGTGGAACTGATGGAACATCTCAGCAAGACAAATCTTTAACGTTTCACATTCTTCATCCTGCCTCACCACTCATTTTCCCCACAAAAACTTTAAATAAAAGAGCATTTTTCACCTTATGACGATCACACCAGTATGTGTTCTTGCTCTCTGCTGCTTCCAGTGGCCATATTGGTGGAGAATGCGGGCATGGACATGGACCAACTGCTGCAATACCTGGTCCAGCAGAAAGCTGATGCACAGAAGCTGGTTTGGGAGCTCCAGGCTGCCACATGAGCTTTGTGCATTTATGTAAGATCCCTGACACCCCTCCGCAAAGTTCAACCAGTGCCACTGCTGAATTTCATTGCTGGGCCTACTGAGCGAATACCACCACCTATGTGACGTAGTCATGTACAATATCACAAAGTGACTGACAGCTTCAGAATTTGCAGAGTTGGTTGGTGGTGCTAGACAACTTTTTATTTTTAGCCCAAACAACAAAAATCTTTACTAATTGTAAAAGTCAAAGGATTTGGCTCCTACTGGCCTTACTACACATGCTGGTTGAAAGAAAGGTGAAAGAAGAGAAACGCACCCCATCAGTCCCACAAAGCACCTCTGTCCTCGAGTCCTAGACACCATGATCTGAATGAGGAAACCAAACTGGAGGGAGCAGGAGAGAAATAAAACGAGACAGAGAGAACAGCCTATGCCTGTTTACAATGTTCCCCTACTCTAGTCAAGTGCCCTTAATGTCAAGGTTCCGCTATAAACCCCATAACTGCAGTGACATTAGATGTGTCTTTTGTTACTGACTTCCCGCTTCCCTGAGGTGATAATATAGTGGAGCTTCCTGGGTGAGCATGATTCATCTTAACACTGGATCTAACCTAAGGATACTGACGAGACGTCCACTCACTAACAGCAAGGCCATAATGCACAGTCCTCCGACCCCACCACACTCCGACCTCCGACGACACCACACTCACAGTCCTCCGACCCCACCACCACACTCACAGTCCTCCGACCCCACCACCACACTCACAGACCTTAGACCCCACCACCACACTCCGACCTCCGACCCCACCACCACACTCACAGTCCTGGTCGAAGTGAATTCTATAAGGGGAGGCTCTCATCTAAACCCTGCAACTGCCACAAGTGACTGAATCAGGCACAGTCACTGGGGTATTAGCATTAGCCTGGGGATGCTAAGGCCATGAGTAAGTAAGGGTACTCTGTATTCTCTCTCCACTGTAAGCACCTTTTTTGAAGCCGCCATTGTTTTTAGAACTTTTTTGTTCTTAACATTTTGAGCTAGTATACTAAACCAAGGCTGCTAAGCATGTACTGTATTCCAGGCTCTCAAGATAACATACAGCAGCTCACCCAGACTGGGAAACCATGGTTGATTGCTGTTGTGTTGCCTCTTTGAAACATCTGCTAAAAAAAGAAAATGTCAATGTCGACAGGTGAGTAAGTGCTCATTGCCTGTCGCTGGAACCGAACCGTAGTGCTCTTCCTCACGCAGACTTCACCACTGACTCACTCCTTCAGCTTCAAGTTGTGACCACATGCCAAGATCAGACCTTCCTGCTGGTCCATGCCCTGCTGGTGCAGTGAAGGAGATTGCCCCTTACCTCAACTGCAACACATCGCACCAAGAAAAGAAAGATTTCAGGATCACCTTCTGCATCCTGACCACCTCACCACCTCATTTCCTAAAAAAAACCCTGAAAAAAACGTCTGCTTGCACCAGCAGTATATAACAGAGAAACTGGCCAATCGGGAATGTGTGTGTGTGTGCGTGTGTGTGTGCGTGTGAGAGCTCATGTACAGTAAGTGGAACAGGGGGGATAGCGTTTTTCTCCGAGTGTGTTATTCTATTCGGGGATGTAGCCTGACATGGGACATGGGAAAGACATGGTTAGGGGTCTCGGCAGAACCGTGTTTTAACCCTCAACTGTCACCTGTTTTTATAGTTACCATGGCGACCATCGCTTAATTAAAAACAATAAACAGTTAATCTCCACAAAAATATTATATTATCGGCTTATATATATTATTATTAGCAACTGTACACAAAGCATAATCATGAGAAACAAACCACACAACAATATAAAAAAGAAATAAAGAACCACTTGTATGATGATGCGTTACATGTAGTACAAATTAACAATGGCAAATTAAAAGTGAAGTGTGTGTCATATGAATTTGCTGTGTGTGTGTGTGTGTGTGTGTGTGTGTGTGTGTGCAGTCCAATAGAGTCGTGTCAACACTTTGATAAAGACTTCACACTGCAGATAGACATGGCCTTCAACGTCTTCTTCCTACTCTACTTCGGTCTGCGCGTGAGTAACACACACACACACACACACACACACACACACACACACGGAACCTGTACCTAGTGTGCATACACAGTGTTAGCTTCAGTTTAAAGTACTTTTATGTGTCTTTATTCTCCTGGGATTGCATCATTGCTGCCATGGCAACAGCATAGTGTTGCTTTGATGTCTTTTTACTTCCTGTTGTGTTACTTGTGTTACATGTCTCCACTTTTGTTCTTCTTATTGATGTTTCCCAATGTCTTTCTTTGTTCTAACTTTATTCCACATCTCTCGCTCATTCTCTGCTGTGTGTGTGTGTGTGTGTGTGTGTGTGTGTTAGTTCATCGCAGCGAATGACAAGCTGTGGTTCTGGTTGGAGGTGAACTCGGTGGTGGATTTCTTCACCGTGCCGCCGGTGTTTGTGTCTGTTTATCTGAACAGGAGCTGGCTGGGTAAATCTGCGCACACACACACACACACACACATCATGTACTTGAGTCTCTATAACATCTTTTATTGGCTGTTTATAAAGCAGAGTGTGTTCCAGAAACACCTTTTGTTTAGTGGGCGGAGCTTTAAATTATCCAAATCACAGTCATGACCATGTGACATCTCGACTAGTCTCACTTTGGAATTATTGACCTGGACTTACAGTACTGTTTAACATGAGGTTTTATAAAGACTAGATGACTTTATACTAATCTCAATTACAGCCGTGTGCTAATATTAGCCTGCATGCTAGCCCACATGATTAACGCCGGTAACTAGTTATGTAACTCATTTCTTTTCACATGTATTAAAGTGGATGCTATCATGCTGAAGAGTCTGAGATCAATTAATAAGCTGATGTCACCTGGTCACATTATGATTGGCAAGATAAATGTAACTTAAGCCCCGCCCCTTAGCGATCGACCCAGCGGCCCAACTCACATGTACATCAGGTCTTTAGTGTTTTTAAGAGATGTTTATGTTTTTGAGACTAGCTTGGTCACTGATTAGCATTCTAGCTAGGTCAGTGTGTTCATTTCAGAAATGTGAAGGAGTGTGTTTGAGTTCTAACTGAGAACCGTGAGTGTGTATCGCCTCCTGGTGGACACTTGGTGACTGACACACACATTAAAAACAAATTAACCAGGAAACTTTTTCATCTCCTGCTAAAATAAAGAGAACACGCTCCATTCGTACTGATCTGTAGATTAATTCTCCACTCCATCTCTGGCTGTGTTGGTTTTTTATCGTCCCCCCCCCCCTTTAAAGCAGCTTACACAGTAATGCCCTGATGGAGGGCGAGTGGGTTTAATCCCACGCTACAGCTGCACGGCTCTGATTAAAATCTGACCAGGATGGAGATTTTTTTTTTCCTTACATGTTAGGGTTTGTGCGTCAGAGAGCTTCTCCCACCTGCTGTGTTTATTTCTGAAATCCCCCCTCGCAGTCTGCACGCTGTTTCTGATGGATGTCTAGAACTAAAATCCCTAAATCACGAGGAGTTTGAGAGAAACCTGCTGCTTTTAAACCACTGGATCGGAATCCCACCTGTTTTGGTTTCCGAGACGCAGATCTGACTTTCCTCTCTGGGAATTTCTTGGTTTTTGGAGTAAGTTTATAAAGTCCTGTAGTCTCCAGCGAGTACATTACTGCAGAAGGTGATGATTTACAGGAGATCCACAGCTTCAGGGTTATAAATCCTGATCATCTTTCGGCTTTGAGAATGTTTTGACCGAGTGTTAAGGTGATGACATCTCGCTCTGGACTGGAAACACATCTGTGGTGGATTTGGACTGTTTTTCTTCGTGCACAAACCTGAGCTGTGAATCCGAGCGCTTCCTAAAATCCGCTCAGGATTCATTTTGGAATATTTGAGAAGATCCTAAAATCTGATCTGATCTGTGCGAATTTCTGGAGGAAAAGTGCGATCATTCCTAAATTCCTAAAGATATCTCTAACTTTATCACGAGGATAATTTAAAGGCAGATAAACTGTATATACAGTAAAGCTGTCGAGTTTCTTGTGTGGGTTCCTCTCCCGGTTTAGAGGTGATTGTGAAATCCTGATGAAGTGACTGATCTCACCTGAGCGTGTGACTGTGAAGCCGTCCGAAGCAGAAGCTGGAAGTGATGTGAAGAAGACACCCCGGTCCTGACCCTGCTCCTCGGACTGAACGTCACACTAACCGTTATCCGTCATGATCCCGACCAAGATGCTGGTGTACCGAGGGCCGGACGGAGTCACACACACCGAGTCTGTGTCTCACACACGGAGACGCAAGAAGTCATGTGGCGATCTGTTTCAGAACGGATACCGCGTAAAGCTCCGTCACGTCCACGGCCCGAGAGTCAGAGAGGAAACCCGGGGAGACGGAGTGTGTCACACACTCTCCTCATGTGTCCATCTTCTAGCACACTGGGGTAAGACGGAGAACCGCGTGATGTGAAGGTGCTTTAACTCCTAATAATCTGTGTGATGTGGTGAGTCAGAGTCAGATGATGATTCTTTTGATTCATTTACTAGTTGGTTTGCTTTGATCTCACACGGCATCGAATTAAACAAATCATAGAGCAAAAAACCTGGTCCGAGGTGTGTGTGAAGCTGAAAACGACCTCGTAAACCTCTTCAACACACCCACACTGATTTTAAAAAATCACAGACATGGGGATCACGGTGCAGTTCTGCAGCTCGACAGACGTGGCTCCGTTCAGATGTTTTAGTCTCATCACTGTACTGTGACTGAAGTCTTCTGTAAAACACATTCTGATTCTAATATCAAACACGTTCACACCCTCATTCAAGCGGAAATGTCTTCACGAGTCCCGGTTTGACTTGAACGCCCTGGGTAGACACTTTTTGTGCTTCGAAAAACCCAGGCAGAGTCTCAGTACGTACGGCAAGTCCAGAGACGCAGCTCGATTTTGAGAACACTCTTATCAAAGGTCCAGTATCTCACAAACCCATTCCACCCTGAACACCCTGAACACACTCATCACCAGCGGCTCTCGAACCCGGGTTTCCACCTGCAGACATCTAGTGACGCTGGTTCAGAGAGAAACAACAGAAAACTATTCAAATGTTACACTGGTCTCAGTATTGAAACGAAATCTTTTGTATTGTGATGACGAGAGAAGATCGCTGTGTTTAATATGGGTGATACATACAGCAGCGCCCCCTGGTGGCCAGCGCTACGATTGGATTTCCTCAGTGTGTAAAATGACGGCTGTGTTAGAGTTCATCTACAAACAACTGTGCCGTAGATGAGTGTGTTAAATCTGTGTTACACTCTGTGTGTGTGTGTGTGTGATGTCTGTACATTATAAATCGTCATGTCCTTCCTCTGTTCTTTTGTTTTCAGGTTTGAGGTTTTTAAGAGCCTTAAGACTGATACAGTTTTCTGAAATATTACAGTTTTTAAACATCCTGAAGACCAGGTACGTGCACCGTCTCTCTCGTCCATGATTATTAGTTATTATTTAAGTCATAAAATGCCCAGGGTCATAGTTTTCCTCCTTTATTGTCACAGAGCACAGGGGGAACATTAAATAACCAACAGAGCCGAGTCTACAATATATCAAACATCAAATACCTCATATTTATACACAGTGAGCCTGATATCGTTAATGCTGTAATATATTGTTATATTAAACTGTAAAATGCACCTAGTAATGATTTTTACACACACACACACACACACACACTTGGTGTTCTATAGCGATCGCTCCGTACCTGGCTTATATTATAACTCTTCTTCCTGTGATAAAACTTTGTCTTGGTTTTTTCAGTAACTCTATAAAGTTGGTGAACCTGTGCTCGATCTTCATTAGCACGTGGCTAACGGCTGCAGGCTTCATACACTTGGTATGTACAACCTTAAACACTCTTAACACCTGCGTTATTAGTGTTCTCACATCATCATCATCATCATAACCGGTTTGCACTGGACGTCTCCATTATTCTCATGCTCGAATGAGGTCAGTGATCTATAAAGTCGTGAGGACGTAACCAACAGTCCGAGGTGTTTACGTTTCAGGTGGAGAATTCGGGCGACCCGTGGGAAAACTTCCAGAACTTCCAGCAGCTTTCCTACTGGGAGTGTGTGTATCTGCTCATGGTGACGATGTCCACTGTGGGTTATGGAGACGTGTGTGCTAAAACTACACTCGGGCGTCTTTTCATGGTCTTCTTCATCCTCGGGGGACTGGTAACACACACACACACACACACACACACACAAATAATGCCATAATTCCTCTCGGACTGAAGACCTCTGACCAGTGTCCTGTCCTAATCCAGATGTTCCACTTTGCTTTGTTGTGTGATTTGTGTTTGTAATGATTGTCTGGACATCCCATAATTCCTCTGTTTGACTTCAGACGTTCTGTCTGTGACTGTACCGTACAGACGCAGTTTAGTTTTCCGTACACACGTTAACAACAAACTTCATGAAGGGTTGAGGAGAAAATCGACATCATGACTCACGTCACATCCTGCACGCTCGACTCGCTTAGACTGGAGTCGCTGGTGTGTGTGTGTGTGTTTTACACTCCTGCACCACAGCATGCGTTTATAGTCAGGTGTAATGTGAAGTGAGTGAGTTCCTGCTATCACTTATCTTATAGCAGCTATAAACACTCGTCTCCTCTCTCTATCTCTTCAGTTTATTTGGAGATAAATCACAGCATGTCGTGTCACGAGAAATGCAAAGAAGTGTGAACTCCTCTGTACTGACACAGCTCTGAGATTTAATCATATATACAACTGAATCATTCTATTATTCACTTTCTAAACTATCTATATAAACTTTCACATGTTTTGACATTTTCTAAAACTGACAACTTCCTTAAAAATATACTCTGGTTGCTACAAAAAAAAAAAGCCACATCTCTTGAGTTTCTGAGATCTTCTACAGTACCTGCTTGAGAAAAAATGGTAAAAAGATGTTGTTTCAGTGTTTATTATGTACATTTAATAACATTAAAACCTGTAAGAAACACATCTGACTGAGACAAAATCACACAATAAACATCAGTGCTGCTGAATCAAATCAAATCAAATCTAAAATTGCAAAACACAAAAATCACACTGAATCCAATCCTCAGTGTGTCTACGATTCACAGCTCTAATCCTGAAAACTTTCCAGCTTTAGCCCTGACTGTTAGACAGCACTGACACTGGAGACTCCTTCCATACGCCACATAAACAGATCCACATTTACACAAACAGATGTTTTTATTATTATTGATGGAATCATTATTACAGCCACCTCTCTCCACCTCTCCGAACATTTAGGAGCTAAACTCGAAATTATTATGAATTGTTACGCAAAATGTAATTGTTGTTTTATTTTTGTTACTAAACAAATGATGTAATAGTGAAAAACTCAAACATTATATAACGACTGTCTGTGTGTCATTTAGATCAAATCATATACATGTGTATAATATCTAATCATTTATAATACACAGAATAAGATTACTAAGATTAGGATTTTAGTGCAGTGTGTGTGTGTGTGTGTGTGTGTGTGTGTGTGTGTGTGTCGATGCTAACCCTTCAGCCCTGACATGAGAGTTTGTTGGACTAAACATGGCTTTAAGAGTTTATTCTTCTTTCTCTATTTCATTTTCACTTTCTTCTTCTTTCCTCTGAGACGTTATTGTAATAATTTAAGAACAAAATGAAGTGTTCACTTTATTCCAGATGCGCTCGATCAGCCGAGACGTGTTCAGTGTTCGCATCACGTTAGCGCTGGAGCTGTGATGCTAACGCAGCTAAGAAGTCGGTTCACTGTGTTGATCCGCGTTCGGATGGGATGAGTTTTCCAGGTGGAGGTGAACAGTGCCATGACTACAGGAGCAGCACTGCAGCTTTAGAAGAGTCTCAGAAGAGTTTAGTTTAACCTGATCAGACTCAGACAGAGGTGTGTGTCTAAAGTCTAAACACTCTGTGATCATGCGGTTATCGTAACTTAGTTAAACGTCACACAGCTGCTGACGCTCAACATCTTTCGGCTGATCGAATCCATTCAGGAGACGTTTTTTTTGCTCAAACTCTCCCTGTTTTATCTATAAACTAACTCTGTTCTGTCTCTTTTCTATAAAATGTAAAAGAACTCATAGTTCAAATTTTATTTGTCACACACACACTCCCTCCCTGTTTCCTTTAATGTCCATCTGTGTTCAGTCTTTTCCTCTGTCTCCTGTCCTCTCCTCAGGCCATGTTTGCCAGCTACGTCCCTGAAATCATAGAATTAATAGGAAACCGTAAGAAATATGGCGGTTCCTATAGTGCAGTAAATGGAAGAAAGTAAGTATTGTGTGTTTGTTGTCGGCCGATTCCCGCCTGCATGCCCCTTTTTCTTTTTTTTTTTGTCTCGTGCATGTAGGCCATGTTCGCTCGCTACGTGCCAGAAATCGCTGCTCTCATCCTTAATCGAGAGAAATACGGTGGGACGTTTAACTCGACCCGAGGCCGAAAGTAAGTCACACTAATCACAACTGAAAGCTTTTCTAATTTACACTAATTACAAAAAGAGGTTTAATTTCATTTCATCTAATGTTCAGTCTTAGTGTTTAGGACACTGTTTTAGTATTTAAGATTCAGTCTTAAAATTATGACAGTTCTAGGGTGTAAGACACCATCGTAGAGTTTGCTCCAGTGTTTAGGACACAGTCCAGTGTTTAGGAGACAGCCCCAGTGTTTAGAACACAGCTCCAGTTTTTAGGAGACAGCTCCAGTTTTTAGGACACAGCTCGAGTGTTTAGGACACAGCTCGAGTGTTTAGGACACAGCCCCAGTGTTTAGAACACAGCTCTAGTGTTTAGGAGACAGCTCCAGTGTTTAGAACACAGCTCTAGTGTTTAGGAGACAGCTCCAGTTTTTAGGACACAGCTTTAGTGTTTAGGACACAGCGCCAGTGTGTAGGAGACAGCTCCAGTGTTTAGGACACAGCTCGAGTGTTTAGGACACAGCCCCATTGTTTAGGAGGCAGCTCCAGTGTTTAGAACACAGCCCCAGTGTTTAGGAGACAGCTCCAGGTTTTAGGAGACAGCTCCAGTGTTTAGGACACAGCCGCAGTGTTTAGGACACAGCCCTAGTGTTTAGGAGACAGCTCCAGTTTTTAGGACACAGCTTCAGTTTTTAGGACACAGCCCCAGTGTTTAGGAGACAGTTCCAGTGTTTAGAACACAGCCCCAGTGTTTAGGAGACAGTTCCAGTGTTTAGAACACAGC
>JAOTQY010000052.1:1758080-1769880 GCA_026413445.1 Dolichallabes microphthalmus
GGGAATCGAGCCTGGCCGGGAATCGAACCCGGACCCTGGAGGTGCAAGGCGACAGTGCTAACCACTACACCACCGCGTGATCTATATATATTAGAAAAAGAAGAAAAAAAAGAAAAGCGAAAATGTAAAGGACGTGAGAATGTCAAAAACTAAATCAGAAAGGAAAAATAAATAAAAATGAATTAGTTTAATTAAGGCATTACAGCAATCAAGTAAATACTCAGATTAGCATTACAGGAAACAGACTTACACACAGTCTGGTGTAAAACCACGCATTACTGCCGAGTGACACGAAGAGGGATGTGAAAAGAAATTCAGAATACTACACACTACACACATGTGGGGAAAAGGATTCACTGGTCTAATGAGACCTCGATTAACAGTCCTGGTTCAAGGCACTATTATCCCCACTCTCTCTCTCTCTCTCTCTCTCTTTCTCTCTCACTCTCTCTCACTTGAGCTTTACCTATACAGTATGTACAGTATTACCAAAGAACCGTGCGAAATGAGAGGAACAGTTACTAAACATGGTATAGTGCCCGGATGCCCTACCTGACACAACCCTCTCCCACTCGCTGTCTCTTTTTCTGTTTGTCTGTACTCTCTTTCTTTCTCTTTTCTCACTTTCTTTCCATCTCTCTCTCTCTCTCTGTTGTTCTTTACCTCACTCTCTTCCCCTTCTTCTCTCTTTGGCTTTTCCCCTCTGTAAGCTTTTATAATATGATGTGTTCTTTCCCATGCCTCAGTTCCCATAAAACGACCCCCTCATTGCGCTTCCTGATTCTTTATATACAGTAGTAACACTTTCTATAGGCCGTGTCCAGACATATGTACATTCAAACAGCTCAAGACTGCTGAAACCCTTTTGTTTAATCAAAAAATACCAATGTGTTTCCTATCGTCTGTCTGTCTGTCTCCGGGTCTCTTGTTCTTTTGATGTACTTGACGTATATGACTGAGGGCAACTGGCCAAAAGCCTGAATATGCTCTTTACTGATAATAAGACATCATGCATGTGTGTGTGTCTTTGTGTATTTGTCTCTCCAGGTTGTTAGGGCACAGCCAGGAGGTGTGTTAAAGCGCTGAGGAAGCAACAAACCATAATTCTTCTTCTTTATAATTAATCTTAAAACTGAACAATTTGTGCAATCTCATCTTTAACCCAACACCCTCACTCTCAACCAATGCATAAATAACATCAACTACAGAACCCCTGTGAAAGAGTTGAGTAGGTTCACCTTCCAGCAGCACAGCGTTCCTCAGAGTTACAGTGCAGGGGAACTGATTGTTAATTAAGTGCACTTTTAGGTACTTGTAGCGCTACAGTACACAGTGTGAAAGTGATCAAGGGGGGTGAATACTTTCAGCACTGCACTCCAGCTATTAACCAACATTACATCTGTTTGATGTTTTAAATTTGTCAGTGATTCTGCTCCTTTGCCATGTGCTGGGGTTATTTAATTTTTAGCATTATTTGCTCTAATCATCGGCAGTGCTCGTGTGTTGGACGTTGCTGTTCAGTCTCCACGGGATTTCTCACCATCTGCCTCGAGTCTGCCTCAACGCACTGCCATATTCCTGAAATAAATAAATAAACTGAGAGAAACGGATAATTATTTTCTCTGACGTTGAGTTCAAAGCGCAGTGGGCAGCTGTTCCCGATCCTGCAGCCTCTCAGAGCCAGAGTTCTGCAGGGCCTTGATCATGATCATGATGGGTTTGATTACATCTGTACACATCTGCTGAGACACAGCACTGATGAAGTGATAAGTGGAGAGAGAGAGAGAGAGAGATGTCTCTAAGATAAGTCTCTACGATAATTCATTTACTGTATAGTAGGTAAGCTAATCGCATTGATTTGAGTGTTGTGTAACTTGTCTTTAATTATGAAAATCTACAAGCAACTTAAGCAACCAGTTGCATGCTAGTATAAATGTTTGGTTAAACCATTGCTTTAACACCAGCCCACTTTCAGATAGGCTGGACATCTAGGCACTGATGATTTTCGACATAAACGACAGCAGAGCAGTAACAGATTTGCAAACACAGTGCTGGTCTCGTTGTGTGTGTGAGAAGGTGTGTGTTACAGCCTAAAGCAGCAGCACAGTCCTGTTTAATGCTTGTCGATTCAGGGCAAAATTTATTGACAGCTGTGTCATGGCCTGATGAAGTCCTGGTGACACTGGAGGCTAAAGAGGTGTCAGGCTTGTCAGGAGATGGAGTGACACTGCATGGGGCGTTGGTGCACAGTTTCAGGCTTACCTTCATGCGTCATCTCGTTTTTGCATAATAGTGATGGGGTCAGTGGGCCTCACCACGCAGCTCTCTACCCAGGCCCTCTGTTGTCAGCTTTAGGTTCAGTTTAACTTCTTTGCTGCTTGTTTTTGTTCCTGCTCTGGTCTGTCATTGTCTCAAAAACTTCAAATGAAACCTGTGGGTCTCGCAGCATAAATCTACAAGAAAGCTCGCTTATGAGATTCATTTATTTTTTATTTACAGCTTTCTAGTAATTGTTGATCCTCTTTTGGGAATCTTATTATATTTGAGAAGATGATCTAAAAAGTTTCACTGCATAGCTCTCTGAACAATAACATGAACTCTATCTGGTTGGAACCATCTGGTATCCTTTACCATCACCCTTCCCATCCTGTCTAAAGCTAACCACCAAAATTTCTCTTTTACCCGCAGGAACCTTCACTCTAGCTCCCCTTCCTCTGTGTCTTCATGCGCCCTCTCATCCCTCCCAGATCCAGAGTCCCTTTCCTCTCTACCACTAGTGACTGCAACTAATACTTTTCTCTCTTCTCTCTCCTGATCCATGGACCTCCTATGCTCTCTGTCCTCTAAACTAAGCTAATTTCTTGTCCTGCCCTTTGGCTATTCAATGTATTACACAACAAGAGAAAATAATTAATAACTGCAGAGAGAAGATGAAATAAATCACAGCTTGATGCAGATCTTGTCTCTCACCATACTCTTCTCTCCAAGTTCGTATGTGATGTGACTTCTGCCAAAACTGCCTTCTACAGCGAAAAGCTGGAAGCCTCTGCACATGATTTTGGCAAACTCCACAATATCTTCTCCTCACTATTCAACCCACCTGCTCCTCCTGCCCCATCCTCTCTGACTGCTGATGACCTTGCCACATTCAACGATGGGAAAATTGCAGCAATCCGCCAGACCTTTGTTCCCAACCCAACCCCTAGACCAGAACCACAGGATCTTCCCTCACCTGCCTGTCAACTGATGAGATTCACCATGTCATCTCATCAGCAACCACTTGTTCATTAGACCCAATCCCTTCCACAATGCTCCAGGTCATCTTACAAGACCTCCTTCCCATCATCAAAACTATCATCAACCATTCCATATCATCTGGTCATGTTCCTGATTAGAAAAGATCAATTTTTCTATTATAGATTATAAATTCTATTATCTGTTCTTACAAGCCTTGCGATCTGGGGAACAGCAAGAGAATAGTTAGCTTCTTACTTAGAAGATAGGTTGTATGGGGTGACATTTAAGGGGATCCACATCTGCCCAATGTAGACAATCTACTGGTGTCCCACAGGGCTTAGTACTTGGTCCCCTTCTGTTCTCCCTCTATACCCGGTCTCTTGGTAAGGTCATATCATCACGTCTTTTCATACCATTGGTATGCAGATGACATGCAACTTCCTCAGACACTTAGGTTTCCACCTGGATCACAGCATGTCTGGCAGACATCTGATCCTGGATGGCAGCTCATCAGCTGAAGCTCAGTGTGAGTAAAACCAAACTGCTGTTCATCCCTGGTGACTCATCTCCCGGTCAAGACCTTGAGATCTCCCTGGACAACAATCAGATCACTCCTTCAGCCACTGCCTGAAATCTTGGGGTAACTCTGGACAGTCATCCTGTCATTTTCCCCACACATTGTTAAACTTACTCGCTATTGTCGATTTCTTCTTTACAACATTAGAAGAATCCGCCCATTTCTTTCTTCACAGGCTACTCAGGTGGTCCCTACGATCCTCCATCACTGCTTGCCTCATCCCAACATCTCTAGATGTCTGTATAGCAGGGTCTTTGACTAACTTTAAACGATGATGCAAGGCGTATTCGTTTCTTAAGTACTTGGATTGAAAGTAAAAATAAATAAATAAATAAATCTCCTTCCCAACTGTGTTTGACTGATGGCACTTAGTTAGTAACCTAGTAACCCAGTGTCAGTGTAAGTGACATAAACTTGAAAGCACTTTTTGTCTCTGGATAAGAGAGTCTGCCAAATGCCTAAATGTAAATGTTATTCTTGGTAGAATTCTTCTCCTGTTTGCTGTTGTTTGCTTGTTCTTGTTTTTCTTATTCTTTGGACCTCCATCAGCCTTACTGTGGGGCAATAAAGCAGGATTATTGATTTGAGCCCAAAGTGTAATATTTTATCTTGTAGGAAGGCCAAAGAGAGCATGAAGACACCATTCTTCTTCTTCTTCTTCTTTGCCCTATTGACCTGGCGGTACCTACTGCTGTTACACTGTAGCATTTGAACTCATATTTCCTGTTATTCCATGTCTCAAACTAAACAAAAAACCCCCCTGAACAACAGTTAAGGGGTGTTCTTTGTGCTTGGACCCTGCAGATATATATGTTTATTGTTTATTTCTGCATTATTAATGAATTATTCAGCACTCATTCCTACTTTATTCTTTGCCTTCTTAGGTATTATTTGCATCAGTCAGAACTGTGACTAATCCCCACGATGCAGCTGCGTGACGAGGCTCACTCTGTCCAACCTTCAATCCTTCAAAGACCTCAAGAACTGTTTCATTAATCTTATCAGAGTCCAGATATGGGATTGCTTCCTTATCTTGAGCATCCTAATGGTCCCAATTAGGCAGGCAAATAGGATTTGTTTCTATTTCTATTTCTTGAAGACTCTTTAATATGCGCTGGGGAAAAGTAAGTTAAAAGGGGCAACACATTCTAAAAGCAGCAATGCTGCATTAGCGTAATTGCATTCACTTCATGTGCATATGTTTAACTTTTCTATGAACCATCTGAGTGCTCGAGCTGTGTCATTAATGGTATTTGGGATGATTCTGGGTTAAGTGGTTATAATTCAGTATCGATTTTGAACTCAGGAGTTTACCATAACAGCCACACACATAGGGTTATAATTTCTGATTTATTGAGCCCAGCATACATAGAGAAAATTATACTTATGCCTCTAAGCCTTCAGTTCCAGACCAGTCAGAGTTTTATACTGGACTTTTGTATTGCTGTTTAAGAAGGAATTCTAAGCAAACTCTTTTAAGAAGTGTCTTTCTCTGTTAATAATATATTTTATATATCATAATACTGTAAATGGTCCTTAGCCGGATTTCAGCATTTAATCACCTCCTCCTTCTTAGAGGCCTCAGGATGCTTTCTTCTTTAAATTGCTCAATTCTGGTGTAACGCCATAAAATATAAACCGAACAGGGCAGAGGACTGACCCCTCAGGCACACCTTGATAAATGTAACAGGAACATACTTATTATTATTTTGTACATTTGTTATTTCACTTTGGTCTTGATTTGGCAACCCAGTGAAAAAAAAACATTTGCAAATTAAGTAAATGATAATCAGATTCCAGACGTGGAATAGCAGCAGAGACGAGTCATCATTTGCTTTTATTGAAGATACGTAATAACATTATTGTCCCAATTCAGCATCTGTGTGTGTCTGTGTGTGACCACGTGTTTCACTCAGCAGATCACTGAATGAATTAACCCCATATAAGAGATTTAGCTGCTTCTCCTGACGTGGATCAAGTGCAGTCCTTAGCAGTAAGCTGAAAAAAGGTGAAAAAGGAGGTAAGTAGATTTATGAATGTTCATCCTGTCCTGTATCTGAAAGTGTAAAAATATTCTGCGTTAATTGCAAGGGGAAACAATAAAATCAATCATTACAGAAGTGGGTGTGGCTATAATGGCTTCAGAATCAACAACAGCATGGGAATGCCTCGAAATGTTTTTGACTTATTTCATGAACATTTCATGATTGAGGTGTCTCTGTCTTTTGATAACCATGAAGTCAGTAAATCATTTGATCTCTGTATTCAAGTCAAAATGTTTCAAGCCATTTCATAATTTTGAGTCAGTGAATCATTCAGTAACCATGATTGAGTCAGTTGAATCATTTGATAACTTTATTGATTTTCAAAATAATTTACTAAGTGTGAGTCAGTGAGCTGTTTCATAACTGTTTGAGTCAGAAAACAATTCAATTACTATGTTCAGGTCAAGTGAATCATTTCATTGCAGCTTTTGAATCAGTGAATCGATTCTATCACTGGGCTTAACTCATGAGAATCATTCAATCACAGTGTTGATTTGACGAATTATTCACTAATTATAGATGAATCAGTGAGGCGTTTGATAATCATTTGAGTCATAAACAAAGGACACGACCCGAAGTGGCAGCCCCGAGGGAAACGAGCCGCATCAGGAACAGGCTGAGAGCTCGTGCACACCGCATACCTCTGCCAAGCATCCTGCTCGCCAACGTCCAGTCACTGGAGAACAAACTTGATGACCTCAGGGCCAGGGAAAGGTTTCAGAGAGACATTCGGGACTGCAATCTCCTCTGCTTCACCGAGACATGGCTGAACCCAGCGGTGCCGGACCATGCCATTCAGCCGCCCGAGTTCTTCTCGGTTCACCGCATGGTGACAGCTGGTGCAACAGCGCGAGCATTGTTCCTCTTACACGCTCCTGCACACCCAACCTGGAACTACTATCCATCAAATGTCGTCCTTTTTATCTTCCTCGGGAGTTTACATCAGTCATAGTCAGCTCTGTTTATATCCCGCCTCGAGCGGATACGGACACTGCCTTATGCGAGCTGCATGAGGCACTCACACAGCACCAGACACAGCACCGGAACGCTGCGTTTATTAACAGCGGCAACCTCAAACGTGTACAAGGCTGCGTCAAACAACGTGCGGAAAGCCGTGAAGCAGGTGAAGCAACTCTGCGGGAGGAAACTAGAGTCACAGCTTCATCAGAGTGACTCTAGGAGCCTGTGGCAGGGACTAAGAAAAATAACGGACTATAAAGCAACAATGTCCGGTATGATGAACGTAGACGTTCCTCTGGCAGATGAGCTGAACACATTCTATGTTCACTTCGAGGCAGCAGCTAAAGACGCTAGCAATGATAATGCTAGTGGTGCTAATGTTAGCGGTGCTAAAGGCTGTAGACAGGAAGACACTGCCAGCACCGGAAATGCGTTCATCATCACCAAGCATGACGTGAGGAGAGCCTTCAGGAGAGTGAACACTAGCAAAGCAGCAGGACCAGACGGCATCTCAGGTCGAGTCCTCAGAGCCTGCGCAGACCAGCTAGCACCTGTGCTCACAGACATATTCAATCTCTCCTTATCTAAGTCCGTGATCCCCACATGCTTCAAAGAGTCCATCATTGTTCCTGTTCCAAAGAAACCCCATCCTGCTTCCCTCAATGATTATCGCCCTGTAGCCCTCACCTCAGTAGTGATGAAGTGCTTTGAGTGGCTGGTCAGTGACTTCCTCATCTCCTCACTACCTGACACACTGGACCCATTATAGTTTGCTTACCGTTCAAACTGCTCTACATCTGCTCCATCATCTCTCACTCACCTACTGTAGACACTAGAAGGGGAATTATGTTAAAATTATTTTCACTGACTACAGTTCAGCATTTAATACCATAATTCCCTCCACACTCACCACCACCCGGGACTCAGCTCATCCATGTGTCAGTCATTTCCAACTTCCTAACTGGCAGACCATAGGCAGTAAAGATGTGTGGACATGTCTCAGCCTCCCTCACTCTCAGCAATGGACCCCCCCCCCGCCCCTGCTGTACTCATTCTACATGCACGGCTGCATCTACCAACTACCAACCTACCAACTCCACCACCATCATCAAGTTTGCTGACGACACCGTCGTGGTGGGCCTGATCACTGACAATGATGAGATGTCCTTCCTGGAGGAGATTGGAAATCTGGAGAACTAGTGCCAGAGGAACAATCTCCTTCTAAACGTCAGAAAGTCAAAGGAGTTGATAGTGGACTTTAGCACAAAGCAGGAGAGGAACTACCAGACTCCCGTCATCGACAGGAGCCCAGTGGAGAGAGTGGACAGATTCAGAAAGCATTGTGCATTTTCATGAATGCTTTAAAAGATCAGGCTGTATGTTTCATCAAGTCATGTAACTGAATGGATTAGTGGATCAATTATATTGGATAGGACAAATGAACACTTTGTTAAAATCTGGGGTATAAAAGAATTTCCAAAACTTTGATGTACCATGAGGCACAGTATAAGCCACAGTGGCTTTATCAAGAACAGGACCCCCCCCCCCTCCACTATTTACAAAAGGACAAGAAAGAGTCCAAGAGCAACATTTAAGGAACTGCAGGAAGATCTGGAGAGTACTGATTACTCTCTGCATGGGGCACCAATCTCTCATATTATTCACGTCTGGGATACGGGGTGAGGTGACTAGACAGAAACCGGTTCTTTTTATTTTACCACCTCATGGACCATTCTAAAAGATTATATAAGTCCAAATCTCTGAGCAAAATACAGTAATCATAAACATTAAGTTATGTTTATTGCGAAAAGCACACTTTCTTGATGGTGAAGCATGGTGGTGGCAGCATTGTGCTTTAGGGTTGATGCCCTCACAACTTTACAGATTTACAGATTTATTTATTTTGTTTGGCACCAAGGAGGATAGCACTTAATTTTATTGCACCTGTGTAATGACAATAAAGGTTCTATTCTATTCTATTTTAAATGTTTTTATAAGAAAGGGTGAGACAATTTGCCATGTTAAGACTTGCCCATGCTGTAAAAGATGTACAGTAATAACCTCAAAACGTGTTTCAACAAAGTAATAGTTTTGGGGTGTCTGCATTTGTGCAACTATTTATTTTATTTTTTTTGTATACAGGAAAAAATTATAATCCTGAATTTTAAAAGACTAAAATGGCTTGAGTCACTGCAAAGAGTCTCTAATTTAACTACATACGTAGGAAATTGCTTAATTTCAGCAATTTCGTTAAGTTTAAGTCACACAGTATCAGGTCGGTGTGCAGTTGGTTTTATATAAATGTACATTTTACTGCAAGAAATGTAGCTTTGATCATTTTGTCCATGAATCAAAAACGTAAAATAATAAATGAAAGTGGACCAAGGCCTGAGCCTTGATGGATTATAGAAATATTTATTTCTATATATAGAAATAACACACAGTATTTTATTTCTACAGTATATATAGAAGTAAAACACATCAGAAATGCAAATGCTGCCTCTAATAATACTATTAATGTTCAACAACAACAACAAAGAGCATCCGTTATCAGAAGAATCTTGATCATGTGGAAGGTTTTTCAGTGTGTGTCTGTCTCCATCAGGATTGTTTCTACTGGTCATGTTTAAGCAAATTCCCTCTGGGATTAATAAAGTTCTTTGAATCTTGAATCTTGAATATTCGAGATGAAATGAATTGTGTTGCACACTTTACAAAATTGAATCGCTGTAAAATATAAATGGAGGACGTGGCTTGATGGGACCGAGCAGGAGAGTTAAAGTGAGCGGAGGAATTTAGGTGAATTATGAGCTTTTCCTCAGCTACTGTAGGAAACATCTTTACCTTCCGCCTCATTTACCCTTGAGGCTATAAAAGTCCTGCTGTTTTACCCCCGGGGGAGACATGAGCAAGTCAGTGCCAGCCGTTAGCCAGAGATTTACCGTCTGTGCGATCGGCTCGATGGAGTTTTATCAACAGACGCTGGAGCTCGGCGCTCAGTCAGAGCTCAACCTCTGGCTTTAATGTGAACCGTAAAATGGAGAGAGTTTCTCTCCGTCTCTAAAGTGTGAAGTAAAACAGCACACCTGTGGAACCGCTGCCGATCCCGCCGGAGCGCCGAGCTAACACGCTCCAGCGAGGCGCTAAATGCCGCCGCTGTCTCAGCTAATGAGTCGCCGTGTCTTTACTCACAGCTCACCTTAATGATGTGACGCATGAAGAGTTTCCTCATCGCTCGCTCTCTCATCCTGACGGCACTCCTGAGACCCGCCGCGTCTCTCCTCACAGCCCCTCGCGCTGACGGCGGGGTTTTATTTTCCTCCGCAAAAAAAGAATCAACACTCTCAGGAACGCAAGACTGGATCTGATCACAGACCTGAGCTGAAAAGATCAGAACAATTCTCTGAATTCTAATTACCTGCCACTGAGGATGAAGATCATCAGCTCATCACAGTTTCAGATTCATGAAACCTGTTCACGAGAGGAAACGAGGGGAAACACTGTGGATGCGTTAGCTTTCTCATGCTAACATTCGTTCATTTCTTTCCTTCAATCCTTAGATTAGAAGCACGATGCGTGAGACCCACATGATGTCTGGTCTAAACACTCATACAAACAGTTTATGAATAAATCATACATTCATCAGTTATTTTATCACCTTGCAAAATGTATTAGTTCTTTGTTACTTCATTCCCTTTATTATTCTTCCACCATATGTATTCTTTCTTTCGTTCTTTCTTTCTTTTTTCTTTGGGTTCTTTTACGACATCAAGCTAATTTCCTTTCATTCCATTATTTCTTTTAAAATATATGCATGCATCCAGGAAGAGCAGGAAGAAAACACGCAATGTGTGTATTGCGTGTGTGTGTGTGTATCGTGTGTGTCCCTGCTCCAGATGTAGACTGGATGATGGTGATGATGTAATCAGGGGTTTTAAGCGCTGCTCCTCGGGCACTTCAGCCTTCACTCGCTCCAGTCTCTTCTAAAGCTCATGAGCAGAATCCAGCACTTAAACCTGAGAGAGAGAGAGAGAGAGAGAGAGAGAGAGAGAGAGACTTTCAGTCTGTCACACTGATGGTGAATTACGCTGCAGGGAAACTGTTTATTTTTATGTCCTGCTTTTCATCAGATTAAAAAAAAAAAAGGGAAACTGTCCAGATGCATGATATTACATTCCTTTGCTTTCAAGTCTTTTATTCCCTTTCTCATACTTTCCTTCCTCCTCTACTTTTTTCTATCATGTGTTTGTTTGTTTTTTTCCCCCCATCTTTTTCTTGTACCTTTTTATGTTTTGCTTTTGTTTGCTTTCTTTGTTTGCTGTTCCCTTTTTTGGCTTCTTTCTTCCTTTTTTCTTATTCTTTCTCTTATATATTTTTTTTGTTTATTCTACATTGATTCTTTCTTCTCATTGCTTTCTTTCTTTTTTTTTTCTTTCTTTTCTTCTTCCTTGTCTCACAATAGATTGTTTTTGTATTTTCCATTTTATTTCTTTTTATTTCTTTTTCATTGTTCTTTACTTTTATCCCTCACATTTTTCTTTTCTCTTGCATTTACGCATTTGGAAGATGCCCTTATTCAGAGCAACTTTAAAAAAGTGCTTTGCAAGTTTCCGTCCCTGGATAGATCCCTACACTGGTTACTAGATTACAAACTCCTTCTCTTCCTTCCATTCTGTCCAACTTCTTTTATCGCTTCATTCCTATAGGTTTTTTCTTCTTAAATCACAGCAGATCCACATTTCTCACTCGTGCTTTTATCCTCCATCTCTCTTTTTTCGTCCGTCCCTCCATCACTCTGATATACGGCTCTGCATCCTCCACGTCACCTCCATCCACAAAATTGCTTATTGATCTGACGATCACTAAACGCATCACACTCCTCTTCCTCTTTCTCCTCCTCCTTCACTGTGCAAACACACACACACACACACACACACACACACACACACACACACACACACACACCCACACACACACACAC
>JAOTQY010000052.1:1930634-1942822 GCA_026413445.1 Dolichallabes microphthalmus
AATGAAATGCAAAAATCAGCATGTTAGCATTATTACGTTAGAATTTGGACATTAGCATGCTGATGTTAGCATGGCGATGTTAGCGTGCTGATGTTAGCATGCTGAATGTGAACGTTTCTGCTTGTTGTAGGTGACAGTGAGGATGTACAAGCGAGGAGCTCACAGCTGGTTGGGAAAACCTCTCAGCGGGACGACCACCATCCCATCCAACACAGACATCATGTTCCGCATCAGTGGTGATGACAAAGACGCCAAGATCCCAGCTAACAGCATCCACAATATCCTACTTAGCATCTAGAGAGAGAGAGATCTAGTGGTGAACGTTAGCAAACATAACGACTTCACATTATTGTAAATTAACTATCAACTGTATTTGATGTGATTAGTCAAGTCAGGCAGAATGAGAAATTGTCTTATTTATTAACAAAATAGTGATGATGATTTTAAAAATTCCTAGCAATTTGTAAAACTTTGTGCCTTCAAAACTGACTTCTTCAGAGGCTCTTCTGCGGCCCATAGCCACTCATTTTGTTTCCATTCAGAATCATTGATTGATTTGTTTCCATTGTTTGTTTTTGACACAATAAACTTAATATTCCCCAGTTCTACCTCAGATACACTTAATAATAATAATAATAATAATAATGATGCCTTTTTATTAAAGTCTTGGCACCCTCAAGTTTGGTTATTTTGCACCTCATGCTCAGTAGTTCTTGGAGATAAAACTGCATTTCAGTTTGTTCCTAAATGAACGGGTGAAAATGATCTAAACTTTTTTTTCCCATAATATATGTCTGTATGTTCCTGCAGTTTTTACATTTCATTTTAAAGAACGTTTACTTGTAAGCCCACACTAATTTATGGTATTTTTTTCTCCTCGGAAATACAGCTACATCCCAAATTTTTGTGTGAGATCAGGTACAGATCGTTTAACAGCCATGTGATTTAGGACGGCTGTAATTGCTCACTCAACAAAACAGCGGCCGCTCATCTTGACACGTTTTTCAACACCGAATCCATTTGCGACCTCACGCTTTGTTAAAGCCCTCCGAGAGCAGCGGCTGGAGCACAAGCTACGCAAATCGTGCTAAACTCGACTCGTGACACGACCACACTCCTTCACCCGAGCACAATAGGAATCGATGGCGTTTTATGCAAAATGCCGGCAGTTCGGCTAATTACCGCAGCTCATTTTCTCTTGTTTTGGATGACGAGTCTAGTGTCAGCCCATGCTTTGAAGCGGCAAATTAATTAGCGATTGTGTCTCTGAACTCGTTTGAGGAGTGAGCGCTGATGCTAATTTGATGCAGGTGTAGAACTGGGACAGACAGATGCTGAACGAACGCTTGTGTCGAGTTGTACAATGGGCTAGACCTTACTATTTTCTATAAAGTTACATGGGATTTATTACAGTTCAGTGAAGTTTACAATTCTTTTGTTGTTCACATTAATGACACAATGATTTCTTAATTAATTTCCTCATGTAACACGTTGTTATGTAACGCTACAGCTGGCTAAAGTTTACTTTTTTTTCACATTTTAGCGTTAATTCTTACACTGTGTTGTGCTAGTTTAGCATGTAGCACACCTTACTTTTGATTCATTCGTTAGATTCTGCCCTTCCTTTAGCATTATTGCTAACAGCTAGCAGTCTCATTTCATGCCTTTGACATTTTTATTCAATTTACTCCATTAGTGTTTCCAGCCAGTGCTAACAGCTACGTTATGCTAGCTAGCTTATTATTCAGGATTTATGATTACAAAGTAATAATGGGCCTCATGTGTCGACTCATTCACACTCAGTGCATTTTCCTTCTTTCTTACCGCCAGCGCTAACAGCTAACAGTCCCATTTAGCCTCTCTGGTATTGGCTCTAATGGAGTTGTTATAGATGTAGCGCGAGTGCCTTAAGCTAACACAGAGATTCGGATCTTCATGAATGGCGGCTCTCGAGGCTTAAACTGCATTATGTTGCACTCAAGTTCCACAAATGGCTGTTTATGAATTTACCCTGGAGGACATTTCGTGTCCATACAAGCTCTGAGGTTTGACATCGACCGGTCCTCTTATCGGTGTTATCGCATATAGGCATGAGGTGACGGAAACATAACGGTTTCTTTACTGAGGTATGAGCGAGGGCTCCCAAGTAGTAAAAATGGGGAAAATCGGGGTGTGTGGCAATTCATGTACTGACCGTCACACTGACTCCAAATTCTATTTATTTATTTTTATTTATATTGGTTTGCATTTGAGGTGTTAACATTTTCTTCTACAGGAGGTGTGCTTCAAACTATTCACAGCATCCTTTTGTGGTACAAGTACATTAATAAGTTTGTTTAGAACTGTAACAAAAGTAAAACTTCGTAATACTGAGAATCAGAATACAGATTTGTTTATGACTCAGAACCTGGGTGTTGTGATAATATCATACAGGCTGCTCATGTCAAGGCTGGTCCCTGGTCGTTCCTATCCATACCAACTACCATCGTTTCCTTTTGGTGCCAAACATGAATAATCCACCTGGAACGTTTAGTTGTGAATAAATAAAAAAATGTATAGTGGAAAACTGTAATTAGATTGAATCTCTGTTTGTTCTTATGAAGTGCACTCAGACTGGCTATACTCAGATTTTACTATTTGAAAAGATAATTTATGAGTTTACATATAAATATAAATATTTCACTTTTTTTTTTTTTTACATGTTATGTTCATACTATGCAAGACGATTATTAGATTTTCAGGGAAAACTTTGAACATAACAACATAAGAATGACATTTAGCAGTTAAACCTGGAGAATGTTTGTGCTCTACTTATATAGGTATTACAGTAGTATTAATACTACTAATTATGTGTGTGGTGAACCTGGGTGCCATTTGTATTGTATTTTCTGTGGTTTAATAATTACATGACTCAAGTTTATATGCTTGTGTTTTTATGTGATGTTTTGAATAAATTACAAAAAATGACAGCATGCTGTTTGGGAAATGTATGTGTTTGGCAATAAAATTATATAAATAAAGAATCCATAGTTGTAAAAAATATTCACAATTAACTTGCATTAAACATTGTGCACTTTTATGGGAAATTCCAGTTTTAACATAGTGATGAAATTGAAAAAGGTGGACTGATCTAATTCCTGTTCAAAAATGCGTGTTCTCCATGTCAGGTTATGCAAAGATCGTCAAACACTAAACTTGCATTTGAAGTTGTTCTGTTTATGTCATTGATCACTCTGATGTATGCAACAATAAGCTATAACATTGGAGCCATTAACATTCAAACCCCCTAGGTTTTGGTTCCTTTTGTGTCACCGGCACAAAGGGAACCAGCACTGGGTATTTGTTTTGCCCAATGCCATGGGCCAAAAAAAAAGGCCAGTGCTGTATATGTATCAGTCCCTTGTGTCTGATGAATTCCTATCTTTCCTGATGTTAGTGGATTTTAGACAAGCTGTAACCATTGTATCAGGGCTTGAATAAAATATCTCACATTAACAATAACTTCATCACTTTAGTTTATATGTTGATGGATGGTTCGTAGATCTTCTCCTTAAGATTGGGGTTTGCAGTTATTTTAGGTAAGCAGTTAATAAGGACAGACCTGAAGCTTTTGGTTGAGAACATGTTGATGTTCAAGGTTTCTCAAGAATGTAAACGTCATTTAGCAGTAATTAATATTAGTCCATATTTATCAGCTACCATCTCACCTCCAACATAGAGAGAAACGCTAACCAAAAGAAGTAGCTCTTCAGTAACAAGTTCGTAAGGTATATCCTTAACTTCTGCTACCTCTGTACCCATATTTGATTAGGATAAAAGCTGCCCATCAACCATCAGGGTTTCTCACCAATAATGGAGAACTGTCTTTACATTACTGTTGAAAAACTGCTGTTTTATTGTTATGTTTAAAGGTATTTAACAACAATTAATTATAGTCTGTTTATCACCAACCACCACACCTCCAACACAAGAGACAACTCTCAAAGGTCACTGGCCTTCTCAGCCAGAAGCAGTGGCTCTTCAATTACAACCTCCTAAGGTCTGTCCTTAAGTTTTGCTGCCTTGAAACCATGTCTGATAAGAAGAAAACCAAACTGCCCATCAACATTCTGGGTTTATCACCACTAAAGGAGGACTGATTTACATCACTATTGAAGACCTGAAACTTTATTGCCTTGCGAAGAGTAGAGTTATATAGCAGAAATAATTGTTATTCCATATTTATTACCTACTCGCTACAAGACACAATGAGAAAGAAGGTCAGCAACCTACTCAACCAGAAGCAGTTGATCTTCTTAAATAAATTCCTACAGTCTATCCTTAATCTTTGTTGCCTTGAAACTATGTCGGACTTACAAACCGCCCATCAACATTTCAGGTTTCACACCACTAAAGAAGGACTGACTTCATGCCACTATTGATGACAAGCTTTATTGCCCTTCTATACCTCAAACCTCAAACACAGTAGGAAAGATTCGCTCTTGACGAGAGTTGCTCACAATGCAGTGAGAAAAGATGCAAGAATAAATTAAAATCAGTCTCTCAGATTAAAAATGAAATCCTACCCATTCCTCTATATAATCCCTGTGCATAAAGACTGTGTTATGGAGAATCTGATGAGTGTTGAGAGGAATCCAGATTGTCCATCACCACCAGGTTTGTTGAGCTCGTAGAACGTCTGGTTTGGTCAGACGAAATTGCGTGGACTGTGAGTGAGCTATGGGGACAAAGGCGACTCTGTAAGAGCTGGACATTTCTCACAGGATCTGGAATTCAGGGCTTAGGTGATACTTGTCAGTCAGTGACTCAAATTCCAATCCCTGCGTGTCCAATTGATATTGGACATTTATCCATAAACACCAAGGATAAACTGGATAATCTGAGGAACCTTTAATCAGTCATGTGATGTACCATACCCAGCAAACATTGCGGTTGCCCACTTTGGTGATTACATCCACTCAAATATATAAAAATATGGCAGAGAAAATTAATGAATTCCCAAAATTTCCAAAGGAGCTGGTGGTTGATTGATCATGCAATGGCTCTCGCAAATAAATGTATTGAATACCATGGCAATTATAAATATTTATTCACTCTCTTCTTGTTGTTTTTTGGAAGTGATCTATCAATCATGTCTATTGTGTGTGCTCAAGTACACTTTTCCATCCCTAGGGTGTTCTTATGTGTGTCATTTAGAAAGATCCTTAAGGGCATCTGTCTTCTAAGGTTCTTTATTTTGGCCAAACATGACCATATTGGAAGGAAACGCCACTCGTATTCGTCACAAAAAAGGGAATTCATTTATTCTGTTTGTCCCTAAATTGTCCCATCCAAGTTTTATAAGTAAAAATGCTCTTTATAAGTATTCATGCTATCATCATTTTCCTAGCTGAGGGGAATCCAGGCTGTCCATCACCATGTCTGCTCTGCTGAGGGAATGTCAGCTTCTTAAATAAGCCATATTTCTATTAGCCTAAATTTTGAAGGCTGAGTGATTTCAGAGACAAAGGCGACTCTGTAGGGTCCAGCGCAGGACTTCGGTAGGGGGACGAGACGTCACCTGAGATCAGAAGCAAACGCAGGAGCAACAAGCGAAGCTGAAATCCGATCCGCATTCGGACCAAGGATCAATCTGATTCCGGGGGTTTGGATCAAGGCTGCTTCTGTTCATGGAGGAACTCAGACAGGATATTGAGCTAAAATAGGGTCAATCAGCATCCCTCCATGACCCCATACGACCCCTGCACACGGTTTTGTCCCTGACGTGACTCTCAGTGCATGTCCGTGGAACTTCAAAGCTACAAAGGGACATTTTCTGCTTTCTTGTGTGGCTGTGTTTCTTGGAGGCACGTTGTTACACGTGAACCGGTTTGCATCAGTGAACACAGTTCACTCTAAATTCTTAGTTCAATACCTTTATTGGAAAGAGATCTTCTCTTTAGCATTTGTATTTTAGCATGTATTTCATATTATGGCTGTTTACACATTTCTAGGCATTTTACATTTCTTCGTCTTTAAAATGATTTCTTGATATTTACCCAGTGCATTCCTGTTAGTAAATGCTCCCCTTTGGCCATGGAACTGGAATTCATGTTTGATAACTAAGAAAAAATAAAAACAAAGGCACTGCTGCTTCAACGACTCAGTCATTTGAGACACATCCAGGTGAGAAAGGTTCTCCTATCTTCCGATCCTGTCCCAAATAATCAATGACCTCTTCTTGACCCGTTTCTTGACCTCGGAAGCCTGAACCCAGTCTGGCATGGCACAAATGGTCACTCAAAGGTCAAAGATCACTGCCTTGACCTGTCCAGCAAAGACCTGGCACTTGAACCACAGAAGGGCTGAACCTGGTCTGAAGACTTCCACATGGCAGATGTTAAAGAGCAGACAACACGGATTGGCAGGTAACCTAGGCAGATGACCTCCTGTGATTTCATCCACACTCGTTCTGCTCGGTGTCATGATCTATCTGAGATGTCAGACACGACTGGTTCAATGAACTGTGGGTTCCTCTGGGAAGAACGTTGGTATCAGGGGCTAGTTTTATTTCAATCAAAAAGCTAGCATATTTGAATCTTTCAGAAAAGTATGACGGGTGTTCAAATCACACCCATCACATTGATGGGCGATTGAAATTTACAAAAGACTTCAATCACAGTACGGTGATGAGATTCTTTGCCGCACTGCAGTCGTTCCCATGAATGTTTAGCATCTGATCCTTGGAACTCAACGACACCAACTTGCACACACAGTCATTCACCGACACGTGTATGTTACAGGAATTTGACTCGGAGTTATTGCCACATAAGCGAGTTATGCCTCGCTCCAAGACATATCCACATGTTTGGGCAATTAAAGGAGTTCCTGGGATGCCAGCGTTTCAAACATTAAGCACACAATATGATCATAGCTCCGGCGTACAGAGAAAGCTTTCTACCTTGACGGTCTCCAAGCACTAGTGAAATGTTGGGTTACTGTTGCAGGGCATTATATAGCGAAATAAAGGGAATTTTTACTTTCAAAACTATGTTCTGTTATTCTCAAAAGTCCCTCTTTGATTTGAACATCCGTTTACAAAGCACTGACACTGGCGACTGCTTTCAAAAACCTCCTCAGAGAAAGACAGGATGGTAGATCTGGTCTATATTTATATAAACAAGATAACAGTGTAAATGTAATTCCTGTAAACCAAATCCCACGATTTCACTTTATTCTAGTGTAAGGTTAGTGCAGGAAGTAGGCTATGGCATCTTAAAAACCTGACTAGATTTATCAAAAGTAAAAAACACACTTGGGCTAATCAACGCTAAGTCCTGACAGGTTTCCACCAAACGGCTCCAAATAAATCGACACCATTGCTAAGTGCACAGCTCTCTCGCTCCTAAATGGATTTATTAAAAGGTTATGGGCTAAGTAATGCATGATTACAATGTGCCTTCCTTTTCAAAAACATCTTTTCATGTATTTTTTCCCGCACGGACGCACGCTATTGTGGGGAAATGCAGTGATTTTGGCGGAGGCTTTTTACGCCCTCCTTCTGATCCATCTAGCGTCGGGTGGATGAAAGATGACGAGCTTTTCTCCCCCCTATACACACACCTCTACCACCACCACCACCACCACCACGCCATCGTCCATCACACACCGCTGCCATTTCATTAAAGCCAACAAAAGCATTCAGAGGGGCTTTTAGATACAGATGTGACTAAATTTTGTCTCACCTCCACCTTTTCTCCCATTGTGCGAGAGGAAAAAAGCACGAACTTGTTAATCCAGCAGACGAATGATTAAAGGAGCTGGGCTTTTTTTTTTTTTTGCGTGTTTACAAAGAAGAGAAGAGAATCCAGTTAATGCAGCATTAAAAAGGAGAGAAGAGAGAGAAGAGGAGAGAATGAGGGGAAGAGAGCGGGCGCTCAGGGGAAGAATAGATGCCCCTCCATCCTCTATTACACACATCAAACTTGTTAAAGCCTTCGCAGGACAAGAGGCAGCAAATCAGTGTGTGAAATGAAGCCACTCTGCCAATTACTGCATTGAATGAGGCCTAGTGTTCACCGCTATTGTGTTCTTACCCACCAGCCTGTCTCACTCTCACCTGTCTCACTCTCTCAATCTCTACGTATATCTTTCTTTCTCCTTGTTTCTCTCTCTCTATCTTAATATCTTTCCTCTCTATCTTATATCTGTCTCACTGTCTCAGTCTCTCCGTATCATTCTCTGTATCTCACATTCTTTCATTCTCTTTATCCCTTTATCTTCCTCTCTGTTCCAACCTCTCCATCTTACTATCTTTATCTGTCTTCCTGTCTCATTCTCTATGTCAATATCTTTCTGCCTCCCATTGTTTCATTCTCTATCTTTTCTACTTTTCTCTTTCTCTCTCTGTTTCACTATCGCTTTCTCAGAGTCTCCCTGTCTCACAACTTTCTATCTCACTGTCTGTCTATCTCTGTTTATCTTTCTGTCTATTTACCTGTCTCTCTATCTCTGTTTGAATCTCACTCTCACCTTTTCTCTCTGTTTATGTATTTATCTGTCAATCAATTTATTTCAGTCTCTCTACATTTCTTTTTCTATCGCTCTCTGCATAACTGTCGGTCTCTTTTCATCTGTCAAATCTCTCTATATCTCACTTTTCGTTCTATACTGCATATCTGTTGGTCTCTTATCTGTCTATGTCTATTGGTCCATCTGTCTATACTTCTTTGTCCTTCTCATTTTATCTGTCTGTTTGTCATCACTCTCTTTTTCTATGTCTATTTTTGTCTCATTATATCTCTGTTCATCTGGTGCTGTCTCTCTATATCTGCCTGCATCTCTCTGTCTGTCTCACTCTATCTCTCTGCTTTCCCTGTTTCACTTCCTCTGTCTCACTGTTTCTCTCTCTATTCTCTCTCGATTTATCGCTTGCTCTATCTAACTCTATAGAGCTTTCTGTCTATGTCTCCTTTTCTTTTTCTGTTTATCGGTCAATCTCTACTGTCCCACTTTCTCTATTTGCCACTCCTTTTATCTGTCCATCTCTATTTGGTTCTCACTTGATCTCTTTCTTTATCTGTGATTCTGATCTCTTGTCAGAATCTCTTAATTTCATTTTATCTATCTCTCTTTATCTGCAGTTGTCTCTTTCTTTTAGTTGTACCTGTCTCTGTCTCTTTATCTGTCTTTATACTGTAAATGTCTCTTTGTCTGTCTGTTTTTCCATCCTTGTCTGTCTCTCTAACGTCTCACTCCCTTTCTTCCTCAATCTATCCATCTCCATCAGTATCTCTTTTTTTTTGTTTCTCACTATCATTTTTATCAATCACTTACGTTATCTGTCTCTGTCTGTCTCTCTCTTTTTTTTATAGTCCTATTTTTATCACTTTATCTAACTTACTCTTTCACTTTGTCTCTTTTTTCTAATCCTTGTTTCAATTTATCTCTCTTTTTATCTCTGTCTGTATCAGCTCCACTTTATCTGGTTCTCTTTGTCTTTGTTCTTTCTTGCTCTCACTTGTTCTTTGCTTCATTCTTCCTCTCTTCCCCTTCATTTTTTACTTTCCTCACTGTTTTATGCTCTCTGACCTTCAGTTGGTCTAACCCTTTCTATCTATTTGTTTAGCCATCTTTTTATCTCTAAATCAGTCTATCAGTCTGTCTGTCTGCATACTGGCTTTTTCTTTATTTCTTTCATTAATCACTTTATTTCATTCTATAATCTGCTTACAAAACTCTCTCTCTCTCTCTCTTTCTGTCACTCCCTCCATCTATCTAACACTTTTCTCTCCATTTCATCTCTGTTTCTGTCTTTTCCTTGCTGTATTTGACTTAATCTGTCTATCTCTTTATCTATCTCACTTTATCTGTCTTGCTGTCTTACTTTATTTATCCATCCTGCCCTTGTCCTATTTATCTGTCCCTCGTATGATCTCAACTTCTCGCATCCCTTCTTTTCTGTCTCTCTCAACGTAATCTCTTTTCTCACCTTTCTCTCTCTACCTTTCTTACTGCTTTGCTGTGTTTTTCATCTTCCTTTCTGTTTATCCGTCTCTGTCGCTCTTGTTTTATCTGTATGTCTGTGACTCACTGTCTTTCTCTTCATCTGTCTGTCTCTTTATCTCCCTTTCTTTGTCTTACTTTATTTTTCTTTCAGTCTGTTTTCCTCTTTATCTGTTTCCATTTATCTCTCTCATTATCTGTCTCTCTGTCTGTCATTGTCATTCTTTTTTCCCTCTTTCCATTTACCACATTTAACCTCTCTCTCTCTCTCTCTCTCTCTCTCTCTCTCTCTCTCTCTCTCTCTCGAGTGCAGTGCATTATGGATCAGAAGAGGCCTCGCTTATGAAGCTCATTTCGTGGCCGTTGTTGAAAGCCTCTTTCACAGCTCTATTCAGCCTTGCCACCTCTCCCCCTCTTCCTCCTCCTCTTCCTCCTCTCCCCCTCCTCAGCGCCTCACAGTGAGACGCGCACTTCACACTCGGCCATTTTTTTCCACTGCTCTTTATTTGCCGTTTCATTTTTGCGATCACATCCTGCTCATTGTGGCTCACACAGAGTGAGCCGTTAATTGAGGCAGCGGGTCACGAAGCGATCGCTCGGCCTGGTAAACAGGTCAAGTACAGTCACAGAGAGAGACTTAGCCATGGAGTCCTATTATCCTGCGCTTCGTATTCTTAATTTGAGCACAGGACACAGGCAGTGTAAAATAAATCACCTCAAGTAACCACATATCAGTGTAACATGAACGAACCGAACCAAGTATTTGATGTTAAACGTAATTACTACGTAATTTTAATTCAATTCAATTCAATTCAATTTATTTTATTATTTTTTTTAATCAATATATTTATTATTTTTAATTATATAGATGCTTTTCTTAGTAATTTATCAACAGATCTGAGGTAAATTATTAACTTTATAGCCTAATGCTCACTTGGCGGCAATCTGCATTAGTTAGCATTAAGTGCATTAGCATTTAATGACAAGAGTCATTACTGTGTAATTCTAGTTCCATGGAGGCTTTTCTAAGTAATTCACCAACATACCTGAGGTAAATTATTAGCGCAATATTATATGCGAGTTGCTTTTGTCCTCATTTCCACAGTCACTGTACTTGTATGTATGTTATTTAAGACATTTTAAACATTCAGATCCTTTATCTTTATAGCCTAATGCCCACTAAGTTGCAATCTGCATGAGTTAGCATTCAATGCTAAGTCTAATTACTGTGAAATTTTACTTCCATGGAGGCTTTTCTAAGTAATTCACCAACATACCTGAGGTAAATTATTATATTATTAATCATTAGATTCTGAAATGCTTTTGTTCCTCATTTCCACAGTCACTGTACTTTTTGGCTATCGGCTATTTAAGACATTTAAAAATTTTAAATGTCCTAGGTAGTTTGGCAGCCCAATGGTTTAGATAGTGTGTTACAAATCTAAAATATTAAGCTAATAAGAAGAAGAATATCTTTTTGGTTTAGCATAGCATAGAGTCAAATACAGTTGTGTTTTCTGTATTAGCACAGACATTTCACAGGAATGGTTTCTCATGTTGGAATTCTTAAAATTTTAAACCCCACTAGCTGTAAATTTGAGTTAGCAGTTGATGCTAGTCGTTGTATAGAGGAATATCATCAACACTTCTGAGGTAAATTATTGGCTTTTATTTTGAGAGTTCAGTCAAATATGATTGCGTTAACTGTTCTTATATGATGATTTTTCATAAACAGGCCACTGTTGAAGTATTCACAAGTTTAAAAGTCAGACATTTACACCAGCCCTGACAGAGTTGGAAGCTGCATTGGTTAGCATTCAATGTAATTAAAATGTAATTACAGTGTAAATTTAGTTCCATAGAGGATTTTCTCAGTAAATGATGTAAAGGTTAATATCCTTAAGTTACCTGTGAACAAATTATACCATGCTACATGTATACATACTTTCTTAGGAGCTATAGGTTAGCTATTACTGTAGTTTCAGTCTACACATAGCAGTACAGTGAAATATGAAGTTTATACAAACACATTTAAGGTAAATGTTAATATTGTAAGCTGCTTTGTTCTGATTTACAGTCAGTCTTCTTGTAATGTAATTATTAAATAAAAGCTTTAAATGCTAGCAACCCAGATAGCACAGGTACGTCGCGGAGACGTCTGCTAAAGATCGTATCATCTGGTGAACATCGCATTCGTTTTTTTA
>JAOTQY010000052.1:2137023-2148092 GCA_026413445.1 Dolichallabes microphthalmus
GGGGATGGAGGAGGGCGAGATAGAGGAGCGAGGCTAAAGGGTGACCCGCGGCCTCCGTCGTCCGCACACTACACACTACACACACGAATCGCATTAATTAATTACACCGCCGCACAAGTGAAACAGATCGAGCGGCATGACGGGAAGGAGCGGAGAAGGCAAAAATAAAGGAACTGAACATTTCTATAGTGTATCGTCCAATTAAATTTAACCACTTCTCCCGCTCCAGGAGCATAAAGCTGTCAGGCCGGGCCGCTGATTTATCCCGGCCGTACGCCGCTCCTGTCCTTACTATCACACACCTCCACCCACTTCCTGTCTATTTCTTTCTCCTGTAAATGTAATGAGATTGCAGCAGAAGAAAGCGCTGACTGCGGTCAATTCCCTAATAACACGGGAAGCCGGGCACAGATGGACAGCCTGCTAGACTTCAGACATGCTTTTTACATCGGAGAAGAGAGCCTGTTGTGTCAGCGATGCGATAAATATTATTAATCACTCAATCGCTTAGAGCAATCTTGAGGATGAATAGGAGACACACGCGCGCGGCGATGTGACGTGACGTGATGTGATGTGATGTGATGTGATGTGATGTGATGTGATGTGATGTGATGTGATGTGATGTGATGTGATGTGATGTGTGATCTCGGAGCGCACTTTAATCAAAAGCTCTCAAGACAGATTTATCCGGGACAACACATACTGTACCTGGAGGTCTAAAGTTATTTACTTAATTGGGCATTTAAGCATGATATACTTAAGTGATGGGGAATAAAAATAAAAGAGTATTTTATTAGCCTGGGTTTGACTGATGAACCACAGTTTGTCAGGACGAATCATGTCGATGCGTTCCCGAAGGGTGCAACAGAAACGTGTCATCCTGTCGCGAGTCGGGTATATTCACACGTCTACGCCAATCACAGCGCCACTAGACGGCCGTGGGTGTCCGTGAGCTCACGCAAAGCAGAAGGGGTGCATTCGGACGTTACGTCGTCCCCTTCATGCGTGAGCTCCCCCCCCCCCCCTCAGTAACTGTGTTCTGGAATTCTGCACCATCAAAAGTCCTGCTTTGACTTGAACACCTCTCAAACAATTAAACAGCAAAGGAATTACAAATAAATATAAAAATAATAAAAGATTAACATAAAAGTGGCACATATGGATAACGGAAGCTGAAAAAACAACAACATTATGTTAATACATTCATTTCAATACTGTATTTTCCTCTGTGTATCATTTAATGCACTTTGAAACGGGGGGAAAAAAACAAACAAACAAGAGGATCAGGAATGCATTCTGAGCTAAGAAACACGGACAAATGAAACTGTAATAAAAGTTTATACAATGTTTTCTGGAATTTGGGCAGATTTGGGATTTCTACACCAACGCCGTCCACGCCCCCATCGGACCATCGTTACGCATGATCTGGCCTAAAAGACATTGTTGTTGAGTGAATAAACCCGTCAGGAGGCCTGCAGGGACACGGCTTTGTGCGTTTCCCCTCACGCGGCCCGGTGCTCAGAGACACGCGGCCACGCGCTAATTACTTCCCTCTTAAGACAGAGCGAGTTTACCCGCCAACAAAGGTCAAGGATACAGGCTAATTGAGTTGGGATTTTAATTACAGTATGTTTATAACCTCTCAGACACAACACAGACATTCTCCAGCCCGGGGTGTGGACGCGGATGATTTTGAGGAATGGAAACAAAAAGGCGGTCAATTGACCTTATTAAAAGGTCCCTAGGAGGAAAAAAACTAAAACAAGAAGAGTGTGGAGAGCACAGGCAAGGAGGAAAGTCCAGGGCTGCAGGTGGACCACTGGGGCAATAAATGGACGCCGGGGGCAAACGAGACAGCAGCTGTCAGGTGTGTCCGGGGGTGACATTTATAACTATCGTAAACAGGAGTTTAAGTTGTTGCGTTTTTGTCGCGTCCTTGGTGAGAACAACTCGTTTTGTTTCAGGACAATAGACGTGTGTGTGTGTGTGTGTGTGTGTGTGAACCCTATCTGCTCATACTTCCTGCCATCCTGTGGCCTCACCTCCTCACTCCAACGCCTGTATGCTAATTGACACGAAGACCCAAATAAAAGATGTGCAACAGTGATCCTTTTATTGTTTTATTTATTTTTTTATTTCTGTGCTCCTGATGACTGACGGATGTTTTTTTTCTTTTCTTTTTTTTCCAGAGTGTAATTGTGACCCAAGGTGAAGTTTTGTCTTCTCTTTGTTTCTGTCTGCGTTCATTAGGGAGTCCTGTGAAAGATCTGGGATCTGCTGCGCAACAGCGAGAGCACCGGCCGTAGCCAAGCATGTCAAATTAGGAAAACATCGCCGCAGGGACTCATTAGAATAAAAGTCTGCGAGCGTTTATTCATTCGCCGCGTTTCTGATCCAAACCTCATGAAGTCTCCGATTTCCGCACGCATCGCCGACCCGACGCTTCCTCACAAGTCCAGCCAGATGCTCCTCGTGATTATTACTGACACACGGAACAACATCTTCTCAGACCTAAAGCAAACGGCTAATAGCTAGCAACAACTGAGACATTTTAAAGCAGCTCTTTAAAGCGGTCTTTATCTCATTTTGCTGCGTTAACAGTAAATCCATTGTTGTTGATTAGTTTCCGATAACAGCAGGACGTGAAGCGGTTTATTCCTTGCTCATTTTCAGTCAAAAGCTTTATCATAACTCCGTCGTAAAAAGTTTTTGCGTAATATCTATGAGGGGCGTTCGAGTCAAACTGGGACTCGTGTTGAAATTAAGAGGCGCTTCTGTCTGTGTGAACTGTACACACAATTATTCACCTAGACTACTTGCACATTACAGGAACTCGGCTCCAAGGCATTTTCTTTTGATTCGGTAAAGCTGCTTTGCGACAGTGACCGCTTTTAGACGTGCTATACAAATCAAAATTTAATTGAATTACCACATGTTTGGAAAAGTCATTAAAGGAGTTCCTGGGAGGCCAGGTGTTTCAGACGTGAATCAGACAGGAAGTCAGATCACGGTTCCAGCGTACTGAGAAAACTTTCTACCTTGATGGTGTCCAAGCTCTAGTGACACGCTGGGATTAGTGCGTTAGTGTATCAGGAGGTTATATAGAGACATAAAGGGAGCTTTTATTTTCAGAACTGCGTTCTGTTATTCTGCACAATAAAAAGTCCCGCTTTGACTTGAACGCCCCTGTCTGAGAACTAATTACATTTTTTGCTCACCGAACATTTATCTCGTGTGCACAAATTGAAAAAAGAAAAAATTTTGGACTTTAATTTAACAAAGTATTAAATATTTAATTTTGTTATTTTAATTAAATACTGGACATCTTTTCATTTAAAATGCAGGAGTTTCACGCTTTAAGTGTTCTTTAAGTAGTATAAATAATAAATTAAAAGAATACCGTATTTGTTTTCTTTATTTGTTTGCTAATCCAAAAATTTTTTGTTCCTACTAAGTAACTAATACTTAATATTACTAATTAATATCTTAATGTTACTAATACATGATTTACAACATGATTAGTGAGATGAAGTAACAACAGATTTGATTAAAGTCACATTTATTACAACAATTTTTACATAAATTATATAATTATACTTTAATCCACTTTATCAATGTTTATAATAATATTCTGGCTTTAATTATATGAAATTTCATACTATTGCCCCAAATTTGGTGTTTTATGTATATATATATATATATAGTTGTACAATGTTAGCTTGCTATGTCTAACGAGAACATTTTATGCTAAGTATTATTCACAATAATGTTTGAAACCAGGAAGTGAAAAGTAAGTCTGTAAATGTAAACCCGAGTGTAAATCAGCACGCTCGCTATGAGAAATAATACAATGGCAATTAAAAATAACTCTTCAATAAACCGAGAGTGACTTTATGACTAATTTATCGTCCGTCTATGGAAACAGCGCTCTCTGAGTGCCACCAGACTCGGCACACGCGTCCATCCCCCTCCATCAATTTCCCGCCTGCTGCTCGCCAGCCCACGCTGCCGCCCCGCCACAACGCCGGGGAAGTGTCTCCTGGTTGCTATGGCGAGCTCCTTCACTGTTGCCATGACACCGTCTCTCTCCTCCACCCTTGTGTGATGGCATACCTGGACATTTATGTTTGCGCTACACCCACACTCCTCTGCTCTCCAGTTCAAAGGAGCCGAAAAACATCAAAGCTCGATGGACCTTTAGAAAAAAACGGTCGAGCAAATAATTATTTCTTTCAAAAAGAAAGAAAGAAAAAAAAGCTTTCCTCAGGAAGATACCCAAGCAGGAGTGGAGGCAGGTGATCAAGGTCCACTATTTGGACGGGCTTAGTTTTCCGTACAGGTGTGTATAATTGTTTTCAAAGGAAGTCTGATCTATTCGAACAAGGTGTGATCAGGTATAGTGGGCGTGTCTGATCATTAGGAGGTCATGCGTAACTAAGGAAACGTCACGTGTCCAGTATATCCTTTAAAACATCACGCTTTCAGGTTTATGACATCACAGCTGGGGGAAAAAAATGCACGAAAGCTCTTTTCCAGCAGGATTTGCTCACATGTCGGTCTGGACCAGATGTGCACTTTATTACCCGCATGAGTTATTTCTGATATCACTTTTTCCCCCCCCGCAGACAAACTATTTCCTTATTTTTCAATTCCATCCAGTGACATTTGCTTGTTCATTTATGCCGTCTAAGCTTTTTTTCAACAAAATGAGCAATAATAAACAAACAAACACATTACTTATTCATTTCGACTTTCCTCTTAGTACCAGACATGTGAAAAAATCCTCCTCTGAATATTACCCACACCCAACTTCCAACACAGTCCTATTAATATTAACAGACTCGCCGCGCGCGTGTCCATGTGTAGGTGGACGTAATAGATTTGCAAAATGCATTTGTCACAAGGAAAAAAAAATCGCGCCTCTAATGTAGCCACGTAGCCGAGGAATTCAATTAGTGAAAAATTAAACCAAAAAAAAAAACCCAACAACAAAAAGCAAAAGTACCGAAGCCATTAGTCAGGTTGAGCACAGAGCAAACAAACCTCTCTCTCTCTCTCTCTCTCTCTCTCTATATATATATATATATCCTTCAACAGGATGTTTTTAAAAGAAGAAACACACATTTGTATAAAAGAGGACCGGAGCCTCTGATCGATGTTCCAGCATCTACAGAATACTGTACGCTTCATGTTTCAGTATGAATATGGATAAGGGATAAAAATTAACACAGGTGTCAGAAGGCAGGCGAGACAGATGGATTATAGGGGAAGGAAAATAAAATAATCACAAATCCAGCTCGCTATAGATCATAGCCGCCGCGTTTCGGGTCAAAAATAACCTGGACGCTTATACAACCACATACACACACACACACACACACATACACTGCACACTATCCTGTGTGTGTGTGTACAGTATATGACATGCAGTTTAGCCTCTACCAGAAGTGCACCTAGTATTGTGTACATTACGAGGCTTCTGGGTAAATAAGGAAATGTACTGTATATACATGTGTACAGTATATAAATATAAGGTCTTTCCTGATGTTTATTTCTCTCTACGCTGTAAAACAATACCGAAGGCGTCTAAATGAACGTCTCCTCCGCAGCAGAGGTCAGCTCTGGTCTTGCTTTCCTGGGAAGGTCTTCATGAGAGACAGTTTCATCATCATGGAGCTTGAAACCCATGTTGGACAGCTGACCTTCACGACTTAAAATAACAGCTGGTTGTTGTTGTTGTTGTCGTTACATAATGACCGAATTCCAGATGTGTTATTTCATAGTTGTAAATTCAAACGACTTTTTTTTTTTTAATTCTCTGACTCGTTAACCCTCGTTAACCACCAAAGCTCCGCCCCCCCAAAAAACTTATAGTGGTTCAACTGCAGTTAACACGCTAGTACTAAACTAAAGGTCTGTCATGACCGCCATGACCGTTCAAGCACACTCATTCAGGTTTCCTAAAGGTTTCTGATCATTTCTATATGGAATTATTAATATGAGCACGAAACGAAGAATTCTGCACCTTGAAAGACTAGCATGAGCAAAAACACAACATTATAAGGAAATAATGTTAACGTATTCGTAACGGACAGTACACTAGACCAGACGGGCGCAAGGCAGTACCCACTAAGCCATGCATCATCCAGTAAAGCTCTAGCCTGAGTAAAGTCATCGCTCATAAACACCCTGTGCTTGTCTCCTGCCAAGCTCCGCGTCGAGTCTGGCGGCATTTAGCTGACATGGCTAACATTTAGCGGAGTCTCTCAGCACGCCTCTGAGTGACAGACCGCTGAGGCTCGACTGCCTCTCGAGGACGTCCTCTCGAGTACGTCTCATTCAATCAGGCGCCGGTGACTGAATCAACGACTTCCCAGCAGGCCAGAGTGCTGCGTCTGAGTGATGTTCCTCCGCCACGCCACAGCGGTCACTCACTAAAAAAATCACGGCTAAACAGACTGTGAAGTGACCTCGCGCAGAGTCAACGCACCACGCTAGCTGGAAAGCTCAGAACAGTTACGATTGACCTGGATCTGATTATTTCTCTCCAACACATACAGCGGGGCAAATAAGTATTTAGTCAGCCAGCAATTGTGCAAGTTCTCCCACTTGTAGAGGCCTGTAATGTTCATCATAGGTATACCTCAACTATGAGACACAAAATAATCCAGAAAATCACATTGTAATTCAAATTATGGTGGAAAATAAGTATTTGGTCAATAACAAAATTTCATCTCAATATTTTGTTATATCCCCTTTGTTGGCAATGACGGAGGTCAAACCTTTCTTTGAGTCTTCACAAGGTTTTCACGCACTGTTGCTGGTATTTTGGTCCGTTCCTCCATGCAGATCTCCTCTAGAGCAGTGATATGTTGGGGTTGTTGCTGGGCAACACGGGCTTTCGACTCCCTCCTAAGATTTTCTATGGGGGTTGAGATCTGGAGACGGGCTCGGCCACTCCAGGCCCTTGAAATGCTTCTTACGAAGCCACTCCTTCGTTACCCAGGCGGTCCGTTCAGGATCGTCGTCATGCTGAAAGATCCAGGCACGTTTCATCTTCAAAGCCCTTGCTGATGGAAGGAGGTCTTCACTCAAAATCTCACGATACACGGCCCCATTCATTCTTTCCTTTACACGCATCAGTCGTCCTGGTCCTGAAAAACAGCCCCGAAGCATGATGTTTCCACCCCCATGCTTCACAAGTACGTATGATGTTCTTTGGATGCAACTCAGCATTCTTTCTCCTCCAAACACAACATTTTGGTTTCATCTGACCATATGACCTTCTCCCAATCCTCTTCTGGATCATCCAAATGCTCTCTAGCAAACCTCAGACGGGCCTGGACATGTACTGGCTTAAGCAGGGGGACACGTCTGGCACTGCAGGATTCGAGTCCCTGGTGGCGCAGTGTGTTACTGATGGGTAGCCTTTGTTACTTTGGTCCCAGCTCTCTGCAGGTCATTCACTAGGTCCCCCTCCCCGTGTGGTTCTAGTCGTGTGGTCCATAGTGGAGTTTGGAGTGTGACTGTTTGAGGTTGTGGACAGGTGTCTTTTATACTGATAACAGATGCCATTAATACAGGTAACGAGTGGAGGACAGAGGAAGTTACAGGTCTGTGAGAGACAGAAATCTTGCTTGTTTGTAGGCGACCAAATACTTATTTTCCACCATAGTTTATAGTACAACACTAAAAGGAAATGCAATAATAATTAAAAGTTATTTGTAAAAAAAAAACAACACAATATTGCTTTCCACAATTGCTTTTTTTCCACAATATTTTCCACTATACTCCTGTACAAACCTTTAAAACAGACACGTCTTTATCTCTGGAGACGCTGCTACTCCACTACAGTCACTTTCTTGGAAACTGCATTTATTTACATTTGGAAAATTATTAATTCATTTGTACATTAGTGCATCTGGAGTGTTTTGGTTGTTCTCGAACGAATGTTAAATCTTACGGATTAACTTATTGCACAATTACATTTTTTTTTTGGGGGGGGGGATGGATTATGAACCCGAGTGATGTAGCTGAGGCTGAAGAACTGTACGAGGCAGAATCTACAGAAAACCAGCTCTGAATATTTTAAGCACTAAACATTTCTATCCAGTCTGGCACTCTCACTCCAAAGAGAGGGTATGAAGGATGAGGGGGTAAAATGCATTTTGTGGAGGACAATGGGACAATGGACGCTGCTCTCCAGCTCAGGTTAATACGAGCTTTCCAACAGACCTCCAGTTCGGCCCGATGGAGGTTAATTATACACAGAGCTCCTCTGACAAGCAGCCCAGTCGATTTTATGTAAATTGTGCAGTTTCTGTAACGGCTAGTTGCTGCAAGGACCCGTGAGACAGAGAGAGACAGAGAAAGCAACGATGGAGAAATAAAGCCTGGAGTAATATTTTCATCCCTGTCCCGGGTCAGATTTGGCGTTCCCGACGGGTACGCATCATCAGGACCAATCTGCTGTCCATCTCTCGTAAACAAGCTTCCGCACACATCCTGGAAAAATCTATTTCCCAGCACTAGATTACTGATGAGAGACAATACAGAGCCGCAGGACGGGGCCCGGTGGCGGAGAGAATTAATTACGGCAGGAGCTTCCTACGGTACAAGTGCGTGTAGTTTCAGACAGCGTTTTTTTTCACCCCCCCCTCTTGACATAACTGGTTCATGTGAAAAGCACCCGGAGCTCTGTGTGGATTTTCATTTTCACACGTCGGAGACCCTGCTGGGAATTTTTGACACCTCGTGAGGCAATCTGTTGTCTGCAATTTGACACCCATTCACGTAAAAAAGAAAGAAAGAAAAAAAGGAAGAAAAGAGATACATATTTATCGTGAGAACTCATCAGAATGCAGTGATGGATGACGGCATGCCCCGGCGTATGCTCAAAAATCATCCCAGTGCCGTAATGGCGCGGCACGATTAAGCCCTGGAGACGGGGATCTTCATCCACGGCTTTTAACGCTCCCTTATCACCATATTCGAGACACCTCCTGTTCGCCGAGTTTGATTACTCTCCCATACTCTCTCTCTCTCTCTCTCTCTCTCTCTCTCTCGCTGTGAAACGCTCGGCCGATTCCAACGTATCTGTGAAGGAGGATAGGGGGAAGGGGGAAGGAGGAGGAGGAGGAGGAGGAGGTCGATTTTGAATTCTGTGCTACAAGCCCTGAAGTGGTTTGTGATGCTCAGAGGGACATGTTGTAGAACAGATGCAACAATACTCCTTGATCAGATAGAGATGTTCGAGCTGTGTGGAGAGATCAGAGGAGTGGAAACGAGCCACGCGGAGAAATCGGAGGAGATAAGACCAGCGACGAGAGGATAAATGAGTCGAGTACGCCATGGAAACCTGGTTCAAAGACACGGCCCGATTGGGCAGGAGAAGGTTTTTTTTTTTTGTGTGTAGTCGTTGTAATAACTTCTGATCACAAGTGGCCGGTCACTGTGAGGTTACTGGGTCAGTGGAGAAATAATGGCCACCTGAAACACACAAGCGTTCAGTACAGTACATGCTACGGTCATGGTGCTAAAACCCGATCCATCTGTTAATCCATCTGTTAAAGTCTGAAGCAAACAACTACATACAGTAGAATTTTTAGTCTTTGTACGCTGGAGCATTACAGTTCCCCTTAGAAGAACTAAGAAGCACAAACTCTTAATCATCATGATAAACCCCCAACCGGAGCCTCATCGACATCCATGCAAACGTTCTCGTAGCTCAACAAACATAAATCTCAACCATGAAGCTCCAACATCCAGTGGAAAACCTTAAAGGAAGAGAAGCGTGGAGCGCGTAATAACCACCGACATGAGGAATTCATCTGAAATGTTCAAATCCTGGCTGTAGTGGTTAGCATTGTCGCCTTGCACCTCCAGGGGCTGGGTTCGATTCCCGGCCAGATTCGATTCCTGTCTCCGTTCCCTCTGGGTATTCCGGTTTCCTCCCACAGTCCAGAGAACCGCAGGTTAGACTGTGTGTGATGGATTGGCACCCTGTCCAGCCTGTACGCCGCCCCGTGCCCTAAGCCTCCTGTGATAGGCTCCAGGCCACCCCCGACCCTGAATAGAGGATAAAGTGGTAAAGAGTGAGCGAGTGTTCAAATCCTCATGTCGCCCCCTGCTGGTGACCTTTCCTGATACTCATTACAGGAAGTTATTTCTACGATCTTTTATGATTTTCAAAAATGGAAAATGAAAAAAAAAAAAATTGAGAATTCAGTTTTTCAATCCTGTTTTATATTAAACAATCCATTTAGGCTTTTAAAACTACTATGTAAAAAAAAACTTTAAAAGGCGAATGTACCCGAAAGCGATGTCTGGTTACGGTTCCAGTTTTAGGAGGATTTCAAGAGGGAAGAAAGCAAACCGCCAGCCCACAGACAATCCAGTCCGGGATAATTACACAACTTTTACTTTTAACTCTAGTAATTACTCGGTCTGTTTAAATGCAGAGAGAGTAAAGCCTGTGTGAATGCGAAAGCGCAGCCGTTTCAGTTTAATAAAGCTGTATGGTTTCGTGTACATTATTTACAGCCCTAACCCCTTCCCTCCGCAGCGTCTCACTTCCCACTGCTCGTTCGGCTCGGCTCGACTCGTCCCCTCCGGCGTTTCCGTCTCCAGAGAGCGACGGCCGCAGAAAACAACATTTCAGTCACGGCACCTCTCAGAGCCGACTCGAATGGAGCTGACTGCGTCTCACAACAGGGGCAGCGTGTCCGAAATCCCCCGGAGACTCGGCTGGATCCTCCAGCATAGTGCACTGCAGACATGGCTGTCATAAAACGTCCTGTAAACGATTAACCATGCAACGTTTGACTGTAAAATACGTTCTGTCAGACAGTAGTGGAAGAACACACACAGGCCTGGGGTTTAACGCTAGGAGGAAGCAGAATAAAACGCCGAGCTCGAACCCGGCTGCAATATAGTGTATATATAAAACACATCGTCTCTTAAACCTTCATAAATATTTCAGAACTCAACAAAACAAATCTCTATCTATCTTCTTTCTTTATTCTCTCTAAATATTTAGTTTTTATTATAAGTTCTAAGTTTGCAATATT
>JAOTQY010000052.1:2198437-2208955 GCA_026413445.1 Dolichallabes microphthalmus
CTAAGGACTCTCACAGAAGGGGAGCAAGGGAAAAACACTAATTTAACCCGCGTCCTATAAACACACACTCGAATCAGGAAGTAAACCCAAGAAAGTGAGTATTAGATCCATATATGATGGACAAACAGTCTGAAGCGACATGGGCGAACTCAATGACTGAGCCATCTTGTCTCCTTTTATGCTTTCTGTTTTACGACCGTACTACTTCCGGGTCCTAGTGCCGGTCGCGGCGCGGGTGTGTGTGACAGTATCCTCCTGTCCAGGACCGACTCCCAACTGTCCTGGGGTGGAGGATACCCGACGACAGTAGTATCTAATAAGCTTGGGTCGAGAATCCAAGATCCGCTCTTCGGGACCGTAGCCTTCCCAGTCTACCAAGTACTGGGTACCCTAGGTCACGAATCGAGGATCCGACGTACGGTATGAGCAGGGGCACCGTCAATGATTCGGGGAGGAGGAGCAGGGGGGGGAGGATGGAATCATAGGAGAAGTGGTGAAAGGTTTAAGCTGTGAGGTGTGGAAAACTGGATGAATTCGGAGTGTAGGCAGCTGGAGCCGGTAAGTGACAGGGTTGATGCGGAGTGTGATATAGTAAGGACCAATGAATCTGGGTGATAACTTTTTTGACTCTGTGTGGAGGTGCAGATTTTTTGTGGACAGCCATACTTTGTCACCTACATTGTACATTCGTCCCGGGGGGTGTCGACGGCGATGTTGGGTGGTGTAGCAGGTGTTAGCTCGTCAAATGGCTTGGTTGGCTTGTATCCACAGCCGCCGACACCTGCGAACCAACTGTTGGGCCGACGGTACATCAACCTCCGGTTCTTGGTGTTCGAACATCGAAGGCTGGAAACCTTGGCATACCTCAAATGGGCTGAGATTTGTGGCAGATGATACATGAAGGTTATGAGATAATTCAACCCATATGAGATAGCGGGCCCAGGAGCGCTGACGATCGGCGACAAAACATCTTAGATAGCGCTCAAATTGTTGGTTGGTCCTCTCTGTCTGACCGTTAGTCTGAGGGTGGTAAACATGACGGTTGTTTTTCCATCTGACGCCAGCAGGCCCGTGATGAAATTGACGGCAATGTGCGTCCAGGGCGAGGAACCAAAAGCGACTGGAGCTCTCGCGGTGTTGGCTGATTGGTAGTCTTCGCCCTGGCACACACTGGGCATGCTTGGACGAACTCGTGGATGTCCTCGTTGATGGCCACCAGAAGGCGCGCTGGACGAACTGGAGGGTGCGCCAAGTACCGGGGTGTCCAGAGAGGGGTGATGAGTGGCTCCATTCCATGACGTCACTTCTAACTGTGGAAGGCATGTAGAGTCGTCCAGGCGGCACACCTGCCGGTTCGGTTTCCGTGGCCTGTGCTTGGCGAACTCTCGTTTCCAGGTCCCAATGGAGAGGTGCAAGAATTTTTGATGGTGGGAGGACAGGCGCAGGTTCCGTCGGCCTTGGTGTTTTTTGACCCTGGGCGGTAAGACAGATGGAAATTATAATGTTCGAAAAACAGTGCCCACCGCGCCTGCCTCGGGTTGAGTTGCTTAATACTTTGAATGGTGATCAGATTTTGGTGATCGGTCCAGATAATGAACGGCTCGCTGGCGCCCTGAAGCCAGTGTCGCCATTCCTCCAATGCCCACTTTATGGACAACAGCTCGCGGTCCCCTACCCCGTATCGCTGTTGAGTGTGATAAAAATTTTTGGAGAAGAAGCCACAGGAGTGTAGCTTCTGGTCTGGACCTCGCTGGGAGAGGATGGCTCCAGCGCCCACATCCGAAGCGTCCACCTCCACAACGAATGGTTTGGTGGCATCTGGATGGAGAAGGATTGGAGTGGTGGTGAATCGATGACACAGTTCATTGAAGGCGGAGACAGCGGTAGGGTGAAGCGATGAGGTGTCAGGCGAGTCAGAGTGGTTAGGGGTGCTGCAACTGTACTGTAGTCCCGGATAAAGCGACAATGGAAATTCGCAAACCTGAGGAACTGTTGAAGCTGCTTGTGGGTCTTGGTTAGGGGCCAATGACGCACAGCTTCTAGTTTCTGCTGGTCCATGGCCACACCCTGGGGCGAGATGACAAAGCCAAGGAATGTGGTGGAGCGCTCATGAAAAGCGCACTTCCCCAACTTACAAAACAGTTGATGGGCGAGCAATCTCTCAAGGACCGCTCTGACATGTTGATGGGCGAGCAATCTCTCAAGGACCGCTCTGTATGTTCTTCAACAGTCCGTGAGTAGATCAGTATGTCATCCAGATAGGCAAATGCCCACCACCCCAACATGTCCCGAAGGACATCATTGATGAAACTTTGAAAGGCGGCGGGGGCATTGCAGAGTCCAAATGGAATAACTACATAAACTTTCATAGTGTCCAATGGGGGTGATGAAAGCCGTCTTCCACTCATCGCCCTCTCTGAAATGCACCAAGTTGTAGGCGCTCCGAAGGTCCGAAGCACCAGACAGGGCGTCCAGGGTTGGTAAGAGTCAATGGGTGTCAGTTCTTGGTGGTAATTTTGTTTAGCTCTCAATAGTCGACACATGGGCAAAGTTTTTTTTTACAAAAAAGAACCCCGCGGCGGCGGGTGAAGAAGAGGGTCTGATGGTACGTTGTCGGAGGGCTGGGATAACGCCTCGATTTTTACCCCCAGTTTTTTGCCATAATTAGAGTCAATGAAGTTACCTGCTGCACCGGAATTGAACCCGACCCGTTTGTGGCCAAATTGGAGGAATACCTGAACCGTGAGACAAGTGGTGATGTTGTTGACCGTGGTGGAGAGTTGGATAGAAAGAACTCACCGGGCCTGGGCGTTTCCCAGACAGATTGCTCGGTGGTGCACCGCGGACCCACAATAATAATAATAATAATAATAATAAGTTTATTTTATATAGCGCCTTTCTAGAGACTCAAGGCCGCTTTACAATAACAAAAATGTTTACACATACAAGAGACAATATGCGCACAGCCCCTCCCGGAAGCGACGTTCACACTCGGCCACGGTTAGGGAGGTGCGTCCTAATTGCATGGGTTCCCCGGCTCCAGTGTCAACCACGGCAGGAGGTGGAGATCTGACATGTCCTTGGGTGTTGGAAGTGAAGGAGGTCGATGGTCGTGGAGTGGTGTAGGCAAAGGTGGGTGCTGGTGGCAGAGTTCTCGGGGCTGGCTTCGGGCGAGAGAGAAGGCGTTGGTCAATCCGGAGGGCGAGTTGAATCAATCCCTCCAGGGTGGCGGGAAGCTCTCGCCCAGCTAGCTCGTCCTTGATCCTAGAAGCCAGCCCCTCGTAGAAGGATGTCCGGAGCGCGGCATCTCTCCAGGTGATCTGTACGGCGAGGGTGCGGAAATCAGCGGTATAGCAAATCACAGACGATCCTCACTGCCGCAGGTGGTACAGCTTGGTGTCTGTCTCCACCTCACCCGCGGGGTGTTCTAAAGGGAGTTTTAGTTGACGGGTGAACTCATTGTAGGAATGGGCGGTGTCAGAATCCGGTGTCAGAAGAACTGCCGTGGCCCACTCAGCTGCCTGCCCGGATAGCAACGAGACGAGTAGCGCGATGCGCAGTCGATCGGTGGAGTACTTGGTGGAATTGAACTCAAACACCAGATCTAAAGCTGTTAAAAACACACTGCATTTCCCGTCCATGCCATCCCATTTATCTGGTAGAGAGAGGAAAACATCAGAAGGGGGAGGAGGGGGGGTTGCAGGGCCTTGGCCGCCGCAACGGGAGGCCAGCCGGATTAGCGATCTCTCCGGTTAGCTTATTGATAAGCGCGGCGTGCTGATCTACCACATCGCAGAGGCACGCATGATCCGCTGGGTTCACCGCGGAAGGCTCAGTCATTCTGTCAGTGAACTAACCTGGATAGACCAGAAGACGTAGCTTTAGTGGTTAGCCCTTTGTAGCGTGGATGGTAAACCCAAACGCGGAAGCAAGCGAGTAGGCAGGATAACCACGCGAATTAGTCTAAGGACTCTCACAGAAGGGGAGCAAGGGAAAAACACAAATTTAACCCGCGTCCTATAAACACACACTCGAATCAGGAAGTAAACCCAAGAAAGTGAGTACTCACGAAATGGTGGACGAACAATCTGAACCGACATGGGCGAAACTCAATGACTGAGCGATGTGAAGCGCCATCTTGTCTCCTTTTATGCTTCCTGTTTTTACGACCGTACTACTTCTGGGTCCTAGTGCCGGTCACGGCGCAGGTGTGTGTGACACTTACCCTGACACGCCCATCACTCTGGAATAGGGTCAATCTGGACTCATCAGGTCACATGACCATTTTTCCATCACTACAAAGTCCAAAAACATTCCCTAGCAAACTGAAGCCTTTTTTCTGATGATTCTCACTAACAAATGGTTTTCTTACGGACACACAGCTGTTTAGTCCCAATCCTGTGAATTCTCATCACATTATGTGTGTGTGTGTGTGTGTGTGTGTGTGTGTGTGTAAATGCTCTTACTTTCACTATTACTGTAAACATAGCTGTGTTTTTTACTGTTGAATTTTTCCCATACAACTTCACCAGGTGTTTAAGTGTTGTATAGTTAAAAAAAAGAGAGAGATTATGTAATAATACCCAGTAAAGGATACAAATTTACTTTTAAAGATGTATTGTGTGTTTTATCTTTTATATAAAATTTTTATTAGAATGTTGAATGTTGAATTTCATTGTTTGTTTATTGATTGTGTGTAGATTTCTGTACAAACTCTGTACACTGAATTCTTCGGATGCACAAGATATCTCTCATAACTAGCACAACTAGCGTTTTTGCGAACATGATAAACAAAGAGATTATTGCTAATTACCGTAAAAATTATATCTGATATTGAGCAAGACGATCAATAAAAAGCACTTAATGCTGCTGGTCAGGTCGCTCTGTTTATCTGTTATGATATACTGTAACTGTTTAGAATAATATTAAAAGATGTTGAAGCTTCTTACTCAGGTTTGTACACGTTGTCTCTATTATAAAGCAATCAAAATATTGTTAGAGGGAAGAAAAGACATCATTATTCTTTTTCTCTCATTTCCTCTCATCCATCACTTATTCATTACAAGAAAGAAAGAGAAAAAGTGAGGGAAATGAAATATCAGTGTCTCTGTGACGAACCCATCACAGAGCGAGGAAAGGTGAATAAAACATCCTGCATTCAGATGTTCAGTCCTGCCTTCTGTTATTGCACCATTAAAATCAACAGAGAGAGAGAGAGAGAGACAAAGACAGGAAAACAAAGGCAGAATGCGAGAGATGTATTAGAAAGTAAAAGAGAGAACAGAACAGCAGTGGAATAATTAAGGCAGTAAATTAAATCCTCGGCTTCTGCTGTTAATAAGGTCAGAAATAACAATTTCTCTTCATGAAGCTGTGTTTGTTCACAGAACTGGGAACCTTTCTAAGAACTAGACCGTCTACCTAAACCATAATGTTCTCCGATAATTCTGTAAAGATCTGTCATAATCACCTATAAAGTGTAAATGTTGCAGCAGTGTGGTAATGTTGCAATAAAGGATTTAAGCTCTAAAGGAAAAATAGGCTTGCCAACGTTTACACCTTTTATTGAAATAAGTTTTCATCAGCACTGAAAAAATCCTCCAATCTCACACCATTTCCTCACTGTTTTCCATTTCCCTCACCAACCCACACATTCAATCACTGTTCCCCCACTGTTATATACCCTGAACACCATCTACGCTCATTCTTTTCCACCTGTTTTTCCTTTCTCTACCCATCCTGAGGCATCTGGAGATCGTGCCAGCTTCAGTAGGCTGAGAAGATCTTGAGGCATCCAGAGAAGGACCAGCTCCAGCTGGATTCTGCTTCATGATGGTTTGGATCTACACATGCTGCTCCTGAGCTTCCAGTGATCCAGACCCCCGTCTGTCCTCTGCACCTGCTGAACTGGACTCCATGATAACTTGGATATCTTCTGTTATACTGAACCTCCACCAGCCTAACACACATGATGTCATTATATAATTCCTGTTATCCGTGATCACCCAAATGAGGATGGGTTCCCTGTTGAGTCTGGTTCCTCTTAAGGTTTCTTCCTATTGCCATCTCAGGGAGTTTTTCTTTGCCACCGTTGCCCTCGGCTTGCTCACCAGGGACAATCTCACAGTCTCATTATTATCCAAACACATTTTTTCTCACTCATACACACTTCCATAAATTTTCTATTCACTTTGTGAAGCTGCTTTGAGACAATGACCACTGTTAAAACTCCAAAACTCAGATTGAAGAGTTCTTAAAGGCTTTGCACCTGGTTAAAAACTCTATTCAGTAAGTTTTTATTAATGAATTGACTAACATTAAAATCACTGTCCTGTGGTGTCTGGCACAGCAGATCCCTTGCGTGCTGAGGGTTGCGGGCTGGGGCCTCCATGTGTTAGAATTGCTTGTCTGGTGATCCCATTGGGCTTGATCAGATTGGGATCTGAGGAATTTGGAGGCCCCATCGGCAGCCTTCGGCTCTTTGCCTGCTAGGCCTCATGTGCGGCGGGCTGTGGTGCACTGGGTGTTCTGGTGCCTTTCTATCATCCACAGCATTTGGCAAATTGTGCTGCATTTCTTTTCTGTGGGGTCGCATCAGACAGGCTGGTCTTTGGGTGCATCCCAATGAGTATGGGTGAGACTTGGGTGTCCATGATCCTGTCCACCAGCTTATTGGTATGTGATCGATGGTCAATGTTGTTCAGTTCACCTGGTGGTGGTGTCGATGTTAAAACATGTGCAATAATATTTTATCTGGCTTTCAGTCCAAATAATGTTTCTTAGAATATTTTTCCAAGTTCATCAGAGCCTTTTTTTTTTTTTTTTAATGCAAGTGTTTGAGTGTTATGTTTATACAGTAAATTTGACATCCTATTGTTAAAACTGATTAGTGGAATTTAGGTAACTAATGGATACAGCTGCAAGTTATTTTTAGTCTAGCCAATCAGCAGCCATGACGACCAGTTCATCAAAGTCTAAGATGATATATGGGGACAACCGTGCTCAAAAACAGACACATTGGAAACATTATAAATAAACGTTAAACATAACATAATGACAGAAAGAATTCTTGATCATTTCTTGAATTGACTGATGTTGTAACAGATGTGAATTTGTGTCTGGAAGTAAAACCTGACTTCACTAAACTGTAAAGCAGCAGATGATGAAAAGTACAAAATAGTACATTACACTCAAGTCATAAAAACATCCAATGTGTAGATGATCTATATTAAATACACACACGAATAGGAGGGGGCGGATAGAAAATGGGCAAATGAGCACTAATCAAACACAGACTTAATTAAAAGACGTCTGCTTAGAAATACGAACAGGAGTAAATTGCAACCTATTAATACGACAATAATTATATCTAGGTTTCCATTCTGTTTATGATGTTGATTAGATTCATTAGGTAAATGGCAACTGTACGCTTAGTGCGATAACTGTTGCTATGGAAACTATAGAAATCATAGGGATGCAGTTATAATGGACGTTAAATATATGGTCTATACATGTCAAGTACTGTACAGTCACGTATAGATTATAGCTCCTCAGGTAAGCATGCAAAGATTAAATTAGAAACTAGAGGTAAATGTTTTTAAAGGCTCCATGAGAGGTGTAGTGCAGGACCCAATGGTCCAATGGTGCCAGACAGTAGTTAGTTGTGATCCGTGTCCTGTGAATGAGAGCGGGGTGTCTACAGTATGAGCTCACATTCCTCCAGAAGTGTGTTAGACTGTTTAAAGATGATCAGAACAAAACTGCTTTGGACCTCTGATGCAAGATGGAGAGAATTGACCCTCTGGTGCGTATCGTATGTGCTTTAGGAAAGACATCCCTTAAAGACATCAAACTGGTTTTGGAACCAGTTGTAAGGGTTCGGTGGCTCTCGGATGAGATCAAGATGAAATCTCGGTGGGGCTTGTGCACTCGGTTTCTTTCCCTCCGTTTTTTACAGTACCTGCCTTCTCCGAAGGATGACCAGAAAACAAACTTTTTTTTAATGTTGATGAAATTATTATTTAGCACCATATAAAATGGGCTCGACTTATGAATGATCATCATTCTTGATGTTTTGGGGGAAGCATGTACAGTACTAACTGCCACTAGCTAGTGGATGTGGGATTGAAGGGTGGCATGGTGGCTTAGCGGCACATAGAGTTTGCATGTATGTGCTTGAAAGAATCCGGGAGCTCCAGTTTCCCTTTCCCAGTTAAAAAAATGCCATTTTCGGTGAACTGATTAGTTTTCCAAATTGCCCGTACTGTATGACTGGGTGTGTTACAGTAGTGTGTGTGCTTGTGCCCTGCAATGGGTTGGCACCCCTTCCAAGGTTTACACCACTTTGTGCCTAAGTTCCCTTGTGATCGATTTCAGCCCCGTTAGAGAAACGTTTTTATTGTAGGTTGTTCCTTTATGTGTGTTAGTGTTCGACTCTCTCTCACTCATTCTCTCACACACATACAGAGAACCCTTAACCCTGACAAGTCCGCCATCTAAATACGAGTCAGCAGTGTCACTAAACACTTCTGAAAATTCTGCGTCATTTCAGTGACTCACATCTCAAATGACTCATTTCCAGTTGTTGTTGTTTTTTCTTTCCCAGACTCTTCCAGGTTGCTGATGTCACATAACAAAATAAAACGTAATGATTATAATCATGATTGTCAAAATTCCTGTCCACACTCCGTATAGAGACCCTTTACTGCACACTGGTCCTGAAAACGGCATATTTCTCACCACAGCAGTGTGCATTTGTGGAGAGAGCGTTCCCAATCCCACACAGATACATTACGCTCATCCACTTTGTGGGTTTGTTGGGGATTATTCTGACGCATCACTGGCTGTAAAATAAGCAGGACAGAGACTGACATCAGCTCAGGTTATTAGATACTGTATCTCCTCTCCAAACCCTCCGTACTTTCCAGAGACATGATATTCATCTCCATGCATCTCACAGCCTTTCTTCTTTCCTTCTTTTTCCTCACAATCACATATTTCCTCATACTTTAAAATATGTTAGAGTACACACTCACCTCCTGCCTCTACACATACAGTAGTTGAACATTTTTAGTGTTTTTAATGCTTCTTAATACGGATTAAAAACCACAGGCTGTGTGTGTGTGTGTGTGAGACAGAGAGAGAGAGAGAGAGAGAGAGAGAGGTGCCCTAATTTCTTGCTCTCAGCCCAAGGGGTCCAGTGTGCCCTGAGCACTTCGGCCTACTTTCTCATGTTTTTTCCCCACAAAAGCCACTCACACCCAATCTGCTCCTTCTTTTCATTATTCTCTCTGACATTCCCTGAATACTGGGACAAACACAGGAATGATATTTCAGAGTGATAAAGGAATATTAATGTTACACGGAGCATTGTGCTGTATGAGTGTAAATAATTATCACCTCATCAGTCTCTCATTTGTTTTCCACCGGAATCTGTCAGATCCACAAATTCATAATTTAAACAGATCAGAAATAATAGCATATATTTCTTAAATATGTTTCTTTATATGCGACTCTAACAGAATGTATTTCTAAATTCACACACGGAAATACGACGACCATCTAATAAAAGATTGACCAAAGTTTCACCAAACTTTATCCTGATTTTTCTTTACTTATACAGACACACTGAGGCCGCACGTCCTTCATTGAGACACAGAGGACACACCACCTTTACTTATATAGACACAGAGGCCACGCCTCCTTCACCAAGACTGACACATAAACTGACACGCCTCCTTCACTGAGAAAGACACACTGAGGCCACACCTCCTTCACCCAGACTGACACACAGATGCCACGCCTCCTTCATTGAGACTGACACATATAGGCCACACCCCCTTTACTTATACATACACAGAGGCCACACCCCCTTTACTTATACAGACACAGAGGCCACACCCCCTTTACTTATACAGACACAGAGGCCACACCCCCTTTACTTATACAGACACAGAGACCACACCCCCTTTACTTATATAGGCACATAGGCTACACCCCCTTTACTTATACAGACACACATAGGCCACACCCCCTTTACTTATACAGACACAGAGGCCACGCCTCCTTTACTTATACAGACACATAGGCCACACCCCCTTTACTTATACAGACACAGATGCCACACCCCCTTTACTTATATAGACACAGATGCCACACCCCCTTTACTTATACAGACACAGAGGCCACACCCCCTTTACTTATACAGACACAGAGGCCACACCCCCTTTACTTATACAGACACAGAGACCACACCCCCTTTACTTATATAGGCACATAGGCTACACCCCCTTTACTTATACAGACACACATAGGCCACACCCCCTTTACTTATACAGACACAGAGGCCACGCCTCCTTTACTTATACAGACACATAGGCCACACCCCCTTTACTTATACAGACACAGATGCCACACCCCCTTTACTTATATAGACACAGATGCCACACCCCCTTTACTTATACAGACACAGAGGCCACACCCCCTTTACTTATACAGACACAGAGGCCACACCCCCTT
>JAOTQY010000052.1:2265315-2277206 GCA_026413445.1 Dolichallabes microphthalmus
AAACATGAAAGTTCTAAAGGAGTGTTCAGGCCACTCCAGGTCAGTGAAGAATTTTTTTCTTTTTTTCTTTCCTTCTTTCTTTCTATCTTTCTTTCTTTTATCCTTTTCTTTTTTCAAGTCCTAAGCATTGCAACTCAGACCACGCGCAGACGTCAGGAGGAGCTGACGTCAACTCTTGCTGTTTCTGGGCACTGCAGAGGAGACGTGGAGAGAGACGGTTGGCTAGCCAACATAACCCCCAGCTCACACGAAACAGGCTTCCTTAGATCTCGTCTGCCTGAAAAAAAACGGTATTCGCCAGCTGCTTAGAGCTTTATTTTCCTGCGACTTTGTAATGGAAGTTCTACTGGCGATAGCAGACTCACTGCACTTTGCTCCACTTCCCTCCCACTCTCTCTGTCGCTCTCATCTGCTTCTTACCTCGGTCTCTCTCAGATTTCAGTCAAGTAAATGGAGTGTCTTTGGTGGACACCAGGGGGCACTGGGGAGGAGAAGGCCACTAAACTTATTTCCTTTTCTAGAAACGACGACGATAAGGTAATTGACGAGTACTCGGAAGTTGAAAAAACAAAGAAAGGGGGAAAAAAAAGTTTTGTGTCCAGTTCTTCACTCGAGCCTCCTAACAATCATTCCAACCTGGTCTACAAACATATTGTGTACATGACATTGCAAAATGCAGTCCATCCTTAATTGCCATTAAATTACCAAGCAACCATGATGCTGGTTAGTGTAAAAAGAACAAAAAAAAAAAGAAGAAGAAGAAGAAGAAGAAAAGATCACATACGAACAAACTCCATCCAATATGACATGTAGGTAAGCTATTAAAGTCGTGACTGACAAAGGAAGAACCTCATCTAATTTGTCTACTTGCTGATCTACAAAAAGTTGTAACAGCCTGTCCAGGAATGATGCTCATATATCCGCATCGATATCAATATCCGTTTAACTGAGCGAGGCGGATATAGCACAAACGTTGCTGGCTACAACTGTGCAGTGCATGCACACATCACCCTCAAGACACCCACCCACACACACACACACACACACACACACACACACGGTGCAGACGCTCACATCGAAGCCAGTACTGAAAATACACACAACAAAACCTACATAATGTTGTTAAAAAGACAGCTACTCCAAACTACATGCATGATGAAAGGTTGTAACACACACACACACACACACACACACACGATAAACTGCTTATATGCTATTGTCTTCCTTCACTGAATTGACTGTGTATTTATCCATTTTAGCCTGAAGAGCTTGGCCCCTATATTACTATACTATTTGCAGTAATAAAAGCCTATATCAGACCTACAAATATGACCGTTATTGGTATACTGTCACTAACGGAAAGCACTTTTTTTGTCTTTTTTTTTTCCAGAATACACACCCTGTTAGCTGTCCAGATGTATTATTTATACCAGTTATTACAACAAATCTGAGAGGACGGATAACCGAGTTCTAACTCTTCTAAAGAGGGAGAGGAGTGGTGTGTCAGAGGTGCGTTTTTGCCATTGGCAAAGAGAAGAGCTCCACACTGAACCAGTAGCTCACCAGATCACCAGATCACAACCTCCTCTTTAACTACAGGTCCTGCCTCCAAGCCACCTCTCTATTACTTCACTATATTTAATTTTGTACATACACCTATGTTTTTTTGTTTGTTTGTTAGTTTTTTTGCTATTTTTCCAAAAAGACTTAAACGTCTGTGCAAGTAGTTCAGTTTACAAACAGCAACAATTCATCTTCCATCTAAAGTCTGGTCCTCTTATTAGCTGTACAGTATTCCTTCAGTGCTGTGGACACCACGTACGTTCATGGGTTGTCACTGTTGCGCTTTGTGCTACTGCTGCTATTATATAGGCTGGGGTTCACTACTATAGGGTGTGGCAAAGGGGCACCTACTGCAGCATAGTTGAAAAGAGTGGGTAAAAAGGGCAAGGGCTCGACTTTGTCCCCTGGTGCCATCATATTAAGAGCCATAGGAAGGGTGGCAAGGTTGTACGGGTATGGAAGTAGTTGTGGGCTATAGAGGAGTTGATAGGGATCGGGGTAAAATGGCAGTTTTGTTGAATCAGGATGGGGTACCATCTTCCCCAGTGCACCAAAAGACAAGGGTGCAGAAGGGTACGACATGAGCATCTGGTCCTCCTGTTTCTTACTAGAGCAGTAACCCCCTGGTATGATTAAGGGAAGCGCGTACTCCTGAACGGGATAGCCGGATTCTCTACAGGGATCTCTTGAAGAGGTGCTTTCCTTTGTCTCTGGCTCTGAATGGGGCACTTGGGGGTGCAGTGCAGAATGAGAAGAGGGGGGTTCACTGCTGTGATCTGAACATGTTGTAAGCACAGATCTTTGTTTCTCAGCACTGTGCATTCCTTGATGTGCATGGTTTGTCTCTAAATGTGACCGCAACTGTAGGTTTAAAGGTCTTGGAGAGTGACAAGGGGACTGTTGGTGCAGTTGTGGGGGTCCTTTGTGAGTGGTTTGAATGACAGAGCATGTGGGAGAGGGCACAGGGCTCAGTGGCTCCTCTTTGGGCACTAGGAGCATCACATCCTCCGTTGAACGGATTTTGTTGCTCGAGTACTGGTATACAGTTTGCTGGGAAAACTCCCTTTCCCTTGCCAGTATCGTTGGCATGGACAAATCCTCTGCTTGGATCCTACAAGCTGTTCTGGATACTCGAAGATCTTGAGCCTCTTGTGCAGCCTCTTTTGAAGGAACACTGATGTGAACATCACTGTGTTGCTGTGTTTCTACCTCTTGATCGCTCAGCACCTTCTCTGATTGTAATGCAGCAGATCGAGATGGATCTGCTTCTGTTCTAACCTTTTCTGCCATTTGGACTTGACATACATGGTTTGGTCTGTCTGTGGGTGTGAGGTTTCTTCTCCTCTGATCCTGTATGTCTAGACTCCGTTTCTCGGGAGTTCGGAAGTCCAGGCATTCTGCTCCATTCATTGCCAACACACTTGGGAGACTAGGAGAAATGACCTTTGGCCTTTCTGGTGTTGGGCTGAGTCTAACTGGGGAAGATACAGTGCTCAAATGCGAACTCTGGATTTTGTCAAAAGCTGCTAACTTTGGACTTTCACCAGTAGCTAATCTTTGGTGCTCTTCATTCCATTCTGTTGCCAGTCTCTGTGTGTGTTGAGAACCTGATTTGAGATTTGAGATGATAACTGGTATGGGTTGCGCGTGCCTAGGTGCATTGTCCAATTCTGTCCTTTGAACTTTATCTACTTCTGGTACAACAGTATTATGACATTGAATGTCCATCACTGGCTGTATGGTCTCTGTAGTGTTGCCTAGCTCATGCCTCTTCAGGTGGCAATTTAGTGCAGCAGCAGTCTTACAAACTTTATCGCACTGTGAGCATGTATATCTAGTCAATGGTCTTCTTCCCAAGCGAGCTGCACTACCCTTTTCTAAGGACCGCCTGTTTAATACACTGCTTGTCTCCTCTAATTCCATCGAATTTTCCTTGCTTGATGACTCTGAATTACATGAAGCAGAGGTAGACAGGGGTTTATTTTTTGGGTGACTGGTTCTTTGATGTTCCTCTAATTTGGTCTGAGAAGGGAAAGTAGCTCTGCAAAGCAGACACACAAACTCGAATAGATGTGTTAACTCATGTTTGTCTCGCTTCCTTGAGCTAGAGAACCAGCGACCACAGGACCCACATTCAGATGCCTGGTCTCCAGACCAACGTTGCTTTATGGTCGGGGAAACTGTGTATTGGGGATTCAGATTGGATTGGGATGAAGCTGTGGAGAAAGAAAGATCATGCTTTCCAGTACCCTCCGTCTCTTCCTCCTTCTCTTCTGTTGTGGGAATACAAGGTGGTTGAGCATCATCTTTGATCTCCTTCTGATGAAAAATTTCATTTTCCTCCTCTTTAACTTCATCTTTTTCTTCTTCCTCTTCCCCATCTCCCTCTTTGTTTACATCATCCATTAGTCTTTCTGCTCGCTTCATCAGGCGCAGTGATCGTTTGTAGTGCATTTTGCGCTGCCAGCTCTTGATCTTCTGCATATGCAAAGCCTTTCTCTTGGGCTTATATGAATAATAGGGTCTCCACAGGTTGTCTTCACCATCATGATCATTTCTGTCCTCCCTGACTTCTTGTCGTAAGAAATACTTCCTCACCTTGCCTGGCAGTTTAAAATCTCTTTCTTCCTGGCTAGAACTGCGATGACTGTGGTGCTTGCGATGATGATGGTGGTGGTGGGTATGCCGTGGTTCTCTCTGGTCTCCATGCAGGAAGTTTCCCTTTTTGTCTTTACTTGTTGGACCTTTGTCTCTCATGAGGTCTGTCTCAGATATACTCCTTTTGACAATAGCCTCTTCCCCTATGCGTACAGTGATTTGACAAAGAGGCCCACTTCCTTTGACCTCTGAACCCACAGATATGGGAACCACCTTGCTAGACTCACTCTTGTTATGAGCTTTTCGTCCCTTGTGAACCTTTTCTGTTGGCTGTTGGATTTTTGAGACTTCTGCACATGTGCCAGTTGTGTTCCACATACTATGGCCATGTGTATGATCTTTCTGTGAATGCTTTTTAAGTGTTTTCTGGAAACTCTTATCCAATGCATGACTGCTCTCAGAAGTACATTTTCCATCATCAGAGAGGGTCTTATCTCTTTGAACAATGACAGAGGATGGGAGTGCTGTGCTATGCATAATAACTGAGGGTTTACTATGTCCAAATGTAATCACAGAAGAAACTGCCTTCTCTGGGTTTTTGACATTTTTAGTTTTGATGCTGCTGTTGCCAGAGTGATGTAAATCTGACCTTTCCTTCTCACTGACCTCTGCTGATACCTCTGGCTCCACTGTTGCCAGCTTCCTGCACTGCTCTGTGTCCACCTTGATCAGGAAACGCTCAGGATCTGGCTTAATGTCTTGTGGATGAATATCTTTAAGAAAAGAGTCCAGTTTACTGGGACCCAGACTTGGAGGGAGGCTGCAGCCTAGAGGCAAAGGCAAAGTAGATGATGGGTCAGCTTTGAGCAGTCCATCGGCCAAAGCCTGGTTGTATGTCTTATAGGGCCGTTTTTGAGAGCGCATAGGTAGTAGGCGGTACAGTTTAAGTGCGTTAACCTTCTGTTTATAGCCTCCATTGGCTGTCTTCTCACTTGAGATAAGGCCAGGACTAATGCCATGGAATGCTTTCTGGTGCGTCTTGAGGTTGTAGTAGGTAGGAAAGGCCTCCCAGCAGAATATGCACTGGTATCGCCTTTCACCAGTGTGCCACACCTCATGTTTGGTGCGGTATTCTGCAAGAGCAAAAACCTTGTCACAATAGTGGCACGGGTACTTCCGACGCCAGGAGTGCACATTAGAGTGGCGCTTGAGACTTGACAGAGTCATGTAGGAGCGCTCGCACACTGAGCAGAAGTAAATGATATGTCCATCAACAATCTTCACAAAGTGATCCTCATCCCTAAGGGTATCACTGTGAGACAGTGCCCTGGCATGATGTCCATGGAGACCTCGTGCTTTCTTTATGGGTCGTCCAGGTCCTGTCTCTTGCCCATGCTGCTCTGGCTCTGTTGCCTCATTTGATTTCTCCACATTCCCCTCCTCCAAAGGTTCCTGTTTAGGCTGGACCGAGAGAGCTGGCAGTGCTTGCCGACAGGTTGCCTCATGGGACTGCAGTCTTTTATTATGGATAAAAGATTTACCACAATGGCGGCAGCTGAGAAGTCGTCCACCCCGATGAAGACGCATGTGCACAGTGAGGGATGAGGCGGTGCTGAACAGACGGTGGCATACCCCACACAGCAGCTCTGGTTTTGGCACTGCTTGATAGGAGTCATGGAAAGATGGAGGAGGAAGGGTCAACGGAGAGACAGGAGGGGGTGAAAGAGGAGGAGGGCTTGATGAAGATGATGGTGGGTTTATACTGGGAAGAGGGAGGCTCAGTTCAACATGTAGGCTGTTTCCTTTACGTTTTTTGCCTTTCGCGCTTTCCAGGTCCTTTGTCACTTGACCCTGGTAGGCTCTTGCGCTCAGGTTGAACAAGATATGTGCAGTCTCTGTTGTTGAGTGTTCTGGATAGTCATTAGGCAGACTAGCTCCAGATGTCTCTCTTGAGTAGTCCATTTTAGCAGATGTGTGCAATGCAGATGTTGGAAAGTGGGGGCCACTACCAGCCACAGAAAAAGACATAGTGGATTTGCAGTTCTTACTGACAGGTGCAGTCAAATCAATGGGGAGGGTGGAGGAAGAAGAGCAGGATAGGTATTCAGATTTCGAGCCTTTTGATAAAGGTTTGTCTCTGAGATTTTCATCCTTCCATGAAGTGCTATTTGAAGCATCCCTATCAAATGGTATAGAAGACGAAGGGGGATGAATTATCGGACAGTGCTTTTGTGCAGAGAAACCTGGCAGTCCAGCGCTGATTGGAAAACTGAGGGATATCCTTGTTGTTTTTGTACCATCCACTTCATCCGTCCCTTCTCCCATCCTGTCTCCTCTCATCTGTTTATTTTTGTGTTTCATTTGAGTCTTTTCCTTTAGTCCCTCGAGACACTTTTTAAGGCCAAACACTTTAAACAGCCCCTTAAGGAAGTAAGATGCGTAAATACAGTTCTGTAAGCTCAGAAATATTGAAGAGAGCGAGGTAAACGTTAAAAATGTGTCCACCACTGGAATGGATGATTGCCAGCCATTCAGGAAAGGAGTAGACCCAGTCGGTGAAAAGCTCAGTCCTTGGATGTGAATGCTGTACACAGCGATGATTCTTACTTGGACGTTGAATTGAGTTTTCACATAGATTGAAGCAGGGCCCGACAGGTGCTGTTCATTTAGCTCCAAGGGTATGATTCTGGTGTGGAGGGGGTGCCAGCCGTCCATTCTGGACACCACGACCCCACCCCCAAACCTGAAAAACACACAGGAAAGTGTTTAAATAACCAGGTACCTAGGAAGATGACAAAAGCATTGCCTCTCAAAAACCACGCTTGACTAATGCAGTTAATCAGCATACATTTCAAATAAATAAAAAAAACACACAGCATCCATTTTTTTTTTGTTTCAGTCATCTTAATTTTAAGTTTCAGTATGACAAAGTTGGAAACGCGGTACCGCTGCTCCACGGCAAAGCTTTCACTTCTTTTTCTTGAGTTCATTTTTATTATTTGTCAGCTTAAGAACTAAGAATGTTGATGGTATACTTCTACAAACATGTGCAAGGTAGCATACGTTAAAGATCTGACAGAGAACAGTGTGTGTGTGTGTGTGTGTGTGTGTGCATGCGTGCATGCAGGGGGAATGCTTCCTCTAATCTATGTTTTATATATCATTTAGTCAAAATATATGTGTTAGCTCATTAAATTCTGGCTTCTTTGGCTTCTTATGAATTGAAATCAGCATGTCCATTTTGTTTAAGTTATTATGCCGCACATGAAAAATCCCCAGTCATGCTTTTCTGCCTGTGTTTTAGCCAGGCAGGCAGGCCTCTGTAAAATTCCACAAGCAGCCCTGAACACACTGAAACTAGGTCAGCACTGTTATTGCAGAGCGAGAGAGCGAGAGAGACGGAGAGAGGCGGTGAAAAAAAAGCCAGGCCAGAGACAGGAACAGCCAAACACATAGACACACGCTCGCACGAGCGCGCACACACACACACACACACACACACACACACACACAAACGAACGAACACACACACACACACACATTAACAGGGACAAGCATACACAAGCACATACTCTCTACCACAGCCCTGCACACAGCTAGCACATTTGCAAGACGCATACCAACTGGTTTGCCTGTAAACAAGCCGCCTGACAGGTAGCAACACCAGAACACCACAAACATAGCCACTGACAGTATAAAGGAAGTAAGAAAAAAAAATAGTGCTGTAATTATAAATGTTACATAATCTACAGTGACAGAAAGTGCACAAGAGGAAAAGCTAAAGATGTCAAGGCAAGCTGTTTATCAAGCAGATCGGTTATCTTTTTTATTAAACGAATGGGTGAAATATTAAGGAACCAGTGACCAAACACTGCACCTGCTTCAGTCCATGACATGACAGCCTCAGAAGAGGGAAAGAAATGCTTACAAGGGGTTCCACATGTCAAAAATTTGTTTCGTGCTATGGATGAGGAAATGCATCTGTCCCTGTTTCCGTCACCCTTTGTGCGTGACGCACACACTGCCTCTCGACAAGCCGTCCTTAGCTCAAGAGGCTGGCCAAGCGTGACAGGGGCTTTACCGCCTCCCTCCCTTTCATCCCCAGCACTCCGGCTCCCCCTCTACTCGAATATGCAACCGCCTGAAACAGTTAGGGAGACAAACATTCGAGGCACTGTCTGTACCACCCTTAAAAATGTCCTGTCAAAGTAATGGTGCAAAGCAAATCTTTATGTGTGTCTCTCTATGTTTTTTTTGCATGTCATACACCACTCGTCAGCAACTGGCAGAACAGGTTAGGAAAAGAGGGAAATCTGTAAAATGATGTCATTTTAGTAAGAAGGATGGATGTGTTAGATTGTGTATCGATATTCGATATCTTATATTTTTTTATGTTGTTATTAGTACTGGAAAAAAGAGTAGACTACTAAGGCCTTTGGTTTCCATCAGGCCTGCGACTCCGGACTAGGCAGAACCGGACCGTGAAAAGGGGGCTGTGACTAGAGCCTGAACTCTGAACAACCCCCCTGGCCAAAAAAACATGGCTGAGCCCGTCAGAGAGAAGGGGAGGAGAAGAGAGATGGAGATGGTGGAAAGGAGTTAGACCAGCTGAACAGGGTGGGAGCTGGAGGTATGGATGGGGAAACCCTGTCCTATATCTTTAAGATGCTCAGGTTCTGACTGTGTGTCTTGATAAGCCATGCTCCAGCGGCTGTACCTATGGAAAATGCCACGCTTGGCATGGTCTGCAAGTGACTCCTATAATAGTTTAACTGCAAAAGTCTAATAAAATGTTTAAGGGGAAAGAAGAGGATGGTACAAATAAGCAATGTAGCAAATCTAGCGAAACTATTTGCCTAGGAGCTTATAAACTTGTCAGGGAGTCCCAATTGACACTTCATCGTCATGGTATAATTTAAATCTGTAATCTTTGAAATGTGGAAATGCAAAAAACCTTTGAGCCATGACAAGCTCGAATACAACCAAATCACCCCTCCAGCACCACCACCACCACCACCACCACCCCACACACCCAGATAAATGTTTAGTAAATGAGCAAACTGCTCGATCCTACAGTACATCATGATCCCACCGAGTCCTACGGCCCGTTTCAAACAGGCGGTAGACATAAAAAAAAAAAAAGGGAATGTGATGTATCTTTAAAACATTCAAACATCCCAAAAAAAAAGCAAAAAAATAATAACATGCGTGGCCATTTTATATGCATCATATTCGTCTCATCTGTACGTTCACAATTTCACACACCAAAACTTGTACCATTTCAGTCGTTCCCAACTAAACGTAGACTTGCTACAAAACGCTCGGTAATGCAAATTACAAGTCCTGTGAAATCTGTAAAATATATTCCTTTAGAAAGAAAAAAAAATACAGGTCTTAGTTTCTGCTAAATCGGAGTGACTCATCGGCCGTGAAAAAGAACTGCGTGGTTGAGCCACGAGAGGAGAGGATAAGGGAGGCAGGCCTTGTTTAGCACCACACACACACACACACACTCACTCACACACACAAACAGTCGCACTTCCACATACGCACAGACGCACGCACACAGGCATGCCCGCGCACACACAAACAGGACAACACTCCTCTCGTCTCGCTTCTCGTGTCCTACGCAGAACCCAAACAACAACAACAACAACAACAACAACACCAACAACAGCCGATATGATAGTGGTGAAGAAGAAGGAGGAGAAGAGCGCGGGCGCAGGAAGAAGAGAAGGACGAGAAAAGAGAAAATAGTCTGACGGTCTCTTCATTTCTCCGCCAGGCAAGAACACAACAAGACTACGTACCTCGAAAAACCTCCTGCTGCATCTCTGCTGCGATCTGTTCTCTCTCTCTCTCTCTCTCTCTCTCTCTCTCTCTCTCGCCCTCCCTCGTTCTGTGTGTCTATGCTTGTCTGTGCCTGTGTGTGTGTGAGAGTGTGTGTTTGTGTGCGTGTGTGTGTGTGTGTGCGCGTGAAGGAAAGAGCGCAGGCAGCGCTCACATAGGCAGCACTATGTAGAGACGGAGGGCAGGGACGACTCTCGCCCTCCCGAATCTCCCCCTCCTTCTCTCCTTTTCTCTCTCGCCACACACTCTTTCTCCCTCTCGCACTTCACTTTGACTCGGACACACGATTCCAGGGTGTTCCTTCTTTCCCCTGGTTTCACCAACTATCCCACCGTAATTTTTTTCTCTTTCATCCTCACTTTCTATCACCCACCCCTCTCTCATCATTTTAATTCAAGTCCCCCCACTATTATTTATTTATTTATTTTGTTTTTGTTGTTGGGGGGGCAGGGGGCGGGGGGGGTATTGTTTTTTTGTTTTGTTTTCTTTAGACGCGCACGCTCGTGTGCTCGATGTAGCCCGTATTACACAAAGCCGGGTGATAGCGTCGCAAGCGAACGAGCAAGGGAGCAAGCGAGGGAGGGAGAAAGAGAGAGGGAGAGCAAGAGGACGCCATTTAAGCAGTTTGTTACGAGCACTGCCAGTCCCCAAAATGGCTGAAAACAAACAGGAGCCATGCCAACAGGAAAAAAAAAAACTGGGCACAGAATAGACAAAGGGAAAAGAGTAAAAGAGTAAAGGAGTGGAGAGAGAGAGAGGGGGGGGGAGAGGGAGAAGACAATACTTTGCTGAAAGCAGAACTCTTTAAATGAACTGAAGTAGTTGAAAGGAAAGAGGGATCAAAGTGGGGGAAGACGTACGCATGGACATGCTCTTTGTATTTCGTTTCCTTCTCCTTTACTGCCCTCCATAAAGGCCTGCAGGTTTATGGTGAGTGGCAGGCCAAGGAGCCAAGTAAATATTTTGAAGTTCCTGCAGGAGCGGCCGCAGGTCAGAGTCTGGGTTTGGTGACCTGGGTAAAGCACGCACACACACTTAGGGCCTTGTTACACCCTCTATATATATATATATATATATATATATCTACAGTATACATTATGTATGAAACTCATATGGGAAACAATAGACGCTGCATTTAAAGCCATTGACACATAGCAGCAGTCGACGTATCTACACAGAAATGTACACGTTAGTCATGAAAGTCTCGTCATACACAACATGGGCAGAACCTTTCACTCATCTGCGTGCTGCTTGTCTACTGTTACTATTATAATCCCACTATCAGGTGTCACACAGAAGAAGTTCCACTTTGAGTCTGGCTTCTCGCTCGTGTCTTCGCTGCAAAACTTTCCCAGCTTGCTCATTATGGAGAGCGAGGTTTATATCTGGATTTACACCAAACTGTTTGGCTGTAATGATGACTAGTGGACAAAATGACATGGATAAATTCATCGCTATGAGGGAGACGATGCTGGACCTATATGTGTGTGTGTGTGTGTGTGTGTGTAAAAACAGACAAATAATGTAATCTGAGCAACATAGGCAACTAGAATTGCCTCAGAACAGGGAAATATAAACAGTTATGATGAAAAATAAACAAATAAACAGCTGATTACAGCTGAATGTGAACAAGTTGAACTAGTGTTCAGGTGAGTGTCAGAGTCACAGACTCTCTCCTGGGAATGCTGTGTTGTGTTCAGACATGTGCGGGTTCTAGGAAAATATCAGCGCCTCCTGCTAATTGGCTGCACGAGGCTTTCTTGCTTCGTCGCATCTTGCATCAGTCAGTCATTTTCTATACCGCTTTATCCTGTGTTCAGGGTCGCGGGGGCCTGGAGCCTATCCCAGGAGACTTAGGGCACGAGGCAGGGTACACCCTG
>JAOTQY010000052.1:2299023-2311878 GCA_026413445.1 Dolichallabes microphthalmus
AGTTTTCCCCCTCACATATACTAATGTGCCACAAACAGGAAGTTAATATCACCAACCGTTCCCATTTTATTAAGGTGTCTCCATATAAATGGCCCACCCTGTATATCGAAAACTAATACTATAAGTAACAGGCTATTTAATTCCTCACGTTTAATTCAGTTGTGAAGCTCTTGAATAAAATACAAGTTACATTGGGATATTTATAAAAGAGTGAAACTTACAGAATCACAGCCACACCTAGGTATGGTGATACAGCATCCCTAGTAACGGTTTACTTTGCAACAACTCACAATTACCTTTTTTTTGTGATCTGTACATAACAAACGCACAAAAAAAAATTCTTCCTTTAGAAAGATTTATTTCAATCTATTCTCTACTATTTTCATAAAATCTTCCTTCTTTCACCTACCCTCATTTGTACCTCAGTAAACTAATGACCCAAATGAATCAATTAATATGCAAATTATCACGTCTATGATGATGAGCCGATGACTTCTAGTCGCTTTCTCAGAGTACTTTAACTTTAGGTCTTAAAATGGTAAAAATGAATAAACAAATCAGTCAATATCAAATCAGAATATTTACACAATCGTGACACGTACGGAATCGCAATATAGATCAACTCGCCACAGGGGTATCGTGATACTGCATCCTTAATAACCATTTACTTCACAACAACTCGCTACGAATGCCAATCCACATTCTATCGCCTCCCAAATTTTTTCCCTTTGCTTCGGGCCACACGAAGCACTTTTGGGATCGTAGTGACCGAACCAAGCTAAGTTGCACGTTCGCCCGGGATTTGTTCAGAAGAAGCCAAGAGGCATAATCATAAATTAAGGTAAAACGGAGGTTTGACGTCTATTTCGGATATTATTTATTTACTTGCCTTTTCTAAATGTTTTGATCATTTTCATAAGCAAAAATATAATTATTTGCATTCACATTATTTCCTATGGGGAAAACCTATTTCGTGATAGAAAATTTCACCTTAAGAACTCGCCTAGGAACAGGTTAAATTCACATGTCGTGGTACTATTGTACGATAAAACCATAAAAAAGGCGAATTCCTGCTTTAGGAAATAAACAATTCAAAAATTCCAATCTATTCTCTACTGTAATTTTTTCCAATAAAACTGTTCGGTCCTGAAAACAACCTTCTTTTATGTACCGTCTTCTGAAAATTGATACACCGATGATCACAACAAATTGATTTAACGTGCAAAATCATCACGTCCATGACGACATCATGTCTACTTCCTCCGACAACTTTAATCCCTTTTACCTAAAATGACTTGGCAGCACCGAGAAGACCTCTCTCTAAGCTGACTTTACTGGCGAGGCAGATAATCTGACCCTGCCTCCGTGGCACGACTGGAATGCATTCTGTTTTTTTTCCTCCCAATTCAATCTTGCTCTAAAACGACTTCTTTAGACACTGGGAGAGAATACAAATATATATAAATAAAAGGAAGGAGACCTGTTTAGCTGTTGGAAACGACTCGGCCTGACTTCTGTCTTCCTTACAGAAACAACAACTGTGGAACAGAGCAGACTCCATTTTCAATACAGAGCCGCCATACTGACACCACACACTACAGCTCCTTTATTTGATCAGTTTTTAAACAATAACACACATCTAAGAACCTCATGTGCATAAAATACACACGTATATGTAAATAAGAGATTAAAACAACCGGCAACGAACCTGAAACACCGAAACCCGTGTTACGTATGAGAGCTAATACAAAACAAAGCTTTTACTGTAAGCTGGTGAAGATGACTAGCTAACTAGCCTGCTAGCTAACAAACTAAGTACACATAAATAACAATCCAATCAGCCAGCCTGGTGTTTAATATATAAATCAGACATTAACCTAAAACTCGACCCGAGTCTGAAACTATTCAAATATACGTGAATTAGTGGTTTTAATGTCGTGTACAGCGCCCAGAGACAAACCGAAGGCTAGCATTTTTTAGCATTGTGGGACGTTAGCTAGCTTAGCATTGCGCGCGTGCAAGGGAAAGATAGACAACTTCCACATTACGTTTAATATTTTAAGAATATTCATGAGACAAATAAATTAATGCTATATTATAAAACATTTTCTATCCTTATAACGTGAATATCATTTACATTTCGTTGCGTATTTCATTAACGAAATCATCTCCATGGCAACCAATATTAGCTAGGTTTAACGTTACGCTGACTTAACCCGCATTTGGTTTATCATTTTCTTAATACTTTTATTTTTTTATAATAAAATATGTACAATGTATGGTTGATATGAGGTAATATTGTTAGAGGGAACGAACAACAGGGGGGGAAATGGAAATAAAATGTATGATCCACTTCTTTAAAGAATATTTATTATGTTGTCTACTACATGTTCGAGGAGTTAATTTTTTATTTGTACATTTTAGATCTTGAACAAGAAAAAAAAACTCTATATAAAGGCATTTATTTTTGTTTCTTCTCCTCTTCGCTGTTGCTGTGAAGGAGACAGGGCTATGCTAAGCTACGAAGCTAACAACCACGGCGGCCATATTGTATATTAAGCTTCTCACTCGAAGCAAGGCGACTTGTAGCTCAATAGTCATGTATTTTATTTTTTTACAAGCAAAATCGACGTGGTTGATCAATTCAGCATTAAATTGGTGGTATACGTCATGTAATGTGATTACCACCGAGATAAACACTAACCATCACATTATTAAGGTGATTAAAGCACTAATATGTGTTATCTAACGCACCTTTGTTTCAAATAACATAAATGTAGCACTTCTCAATCGTACTAAGGTTTAAACCTATTATTATTATCGAAACATACAGTTTGAAAATGTTATTAAATATTATTTCTAAAAACAATCTTATCTAATGATATTAGTAGTATCCGCTATATAGTATTGAGATTAAAACGCGGCCTACAAGGAAAACTGTCAAAAAAATATGTATAAAATCCTAAAATACGTACCACCGTTTTAAGCAATCGTCTCACAAAGACTGAGCGATAAAAATGGCATATTTTGTATGGAGAACATATTTTAAAATGTTGTTGGAACAAAGCTCCAGGCTTTCCGGGGGCTTTCCAACTCCGCATACCGAAATTCAGTGTCAGTTGTCCGGCCATTGCTTAAACTTGACTCCGAGGCTTCTTGCAATTTCCCATAAAATAATAGCAAATGTTTAAAAAAATCTAACAAAACAGCGGGTATATAAAAAAGTGTGCTAAATAACATTGTTAAAACATTTTTAGATCGTTTTTCATAAAATCTATATAAACTACATATGATTAAATCTTCGCTGGCTGAGGTAGGCCTTTCGCGCGAGCTTCTTTTCCAACACTCGTAGCTGGTCCAGGGCGAGACGAACGGAACAGTACGGTTTTTTTTACTTTTGCTTAGACGAGGAAAATAGCATTCGGCAAACATCGGCAATGTTCGTTAAAGAGGCGGGACCCTACGAGTGTCATTGTAGATTGCTCCTATTGGTTAGTTCTTACTATCTGTTACATATTTATTAGCATACCGACAAATAACGTTTCATATAGGTGAATATTTAAATTTATCACCACCCACATGGCTTACTATTACGCTTTTTCTAAGTAAAAACCAATAGTAAGACTGGTTTTATGCCGTCCCGCCTTATTCCGGTTAGGATTCGTTGAGTTAGAAAACGCGCCCGCTGATTGGCTGTACGTCGTCTATTATGAATAATTTATATTCAGAGTTCGTGTAGCCAATGAACGTTTAGGAGCGCAGAGTCATGAACGCGTTCGCCCCTGTGAGAGAGACTATGTCAACCCGTAGCTGTGGTTCAGTCTATATAACGCCGTGTGCGAGCAGTTTTCTTTCAGATGCGCTTAGAGCGCACCCGAGCTTAGATCGAGGGGAGGAAAGGGGCTAGCGGTCTAGTTGAACGAGCTAGCTTATAAACATAAATAAATAGTTATCCTGAGTGGTTTGATTGGAAACCGCCATCGGACACGTTCCGGTCACCTCTCGGTGCCAGGAAGAGGGTCTTGGTGGCGTTTCAGAGCCGTCCTCTTTGTGAAAAGCGGCGTGCCGAGGGGAGGACGCGTCTCTTTGAATAGACAGGATGCACGGACCGCCTTCCAGCGACAGCGCATGCCCACTGCGCCTCATCAAGAGAGTTCAGTTCGGCATCATCAGCCCAGATGAGCTTGTAGGTCTTTACATTTGCGCTATAGGTTTTTCTCTTCATTCTTCATTTGGACAACGGCTTTGTTATACATAAATAAATAAATAAAAATTCATAATCACTTTACATCATTTACTGTTAATCTCGTCCGCGCGCGCCTGCCTGCCTTGTTTAGCGCTAGCATAGCATTACTAGCTAACTCACGCGCCACTCAGTAACAGTTCGCGCACGTGCGGAAAGTTGATCAGAAACCTAGGGTGCCAATAAAATCGACTTTTGCTGCTTTTTCGATGAAGAATTAAATCAGCTTGTTTATACAAGTCTCTGTTTTTCCACTCGGTTAACTCCCTAATCTTGACATAATGTCATCTCTTTTTATTGCTGACAATAAAAAAATGACACATGAAATCAAAAGCATGCCTTTTTAATATTTTTTTCATGCTAATTTTTTTTTGTATGCACTTCATTAAATTTTAGCACTGATAATGCACAGTAATCCATAGAAATATGTTGCATTTTTTAAAAGAAAAAATGTTTGAGTTGAGTTTATTCAGTATGCACCCAGATGTTGAATCTTATCTGATATTAATGCAACCCTGTGTATCAGAGTTTACTGAACTGTGGGATATGAGGGTGAAGAATAAGTAATGTACATTCCTGCAAAGTCAGTGACATGGCAGTCACGTGATCAAGGGTGCGTTAATTTGTGAAGTTTGATGAGATGCCAACATGGTTTCTTTTTATTTTTGGTATGTGCAAAAATATTTTTAAAGTGCATGCATGTCTACTTTAAACCATGCTTTGAGATGAGTGTTAATAATGTGTAAATTTGTGTATTGTACCAACAAGCAAACTGCATATAATTGTCGTCGTCCCCCTTCAATGTATATGGAAATAAAGCACAGTCTCGTATTTTTCCGCTTTTTTAGAAACGGATGTCCGTCACCGAAGGGGGCATCAAGTACCCCGAGACGACAGAGGGAGGACGCCCCAAACTGGGCGGCCTCATGGATCCTCGACAGGGGGTCATCGAGAGGTCTGGGCGATGCCAGACGTGTGCAGGTGCGACGTGATTCTATTCGAAACCAGATGTGTTGGTGGTGTTCATAACATGCCTGATCATAACAAATAATAAAATACCTGTTACGTTTTGTTTTTACAATGCAGGTAACATGACGGAATGCCCCGGTCACTTCGGTCACATCGAGCTGGCCAAGCCCGTCTTTCACGTCGGCTTCATCAATAAGATCATGAAAGTCCTCCGCTGTGTTTGTTTCTTTTGCTCCAAGCTTCTGGTCGACGCGGTGTGTTTTATTTAAAAATAAAATAAAATTATACACTATTTAGAAATATGACGTTAATCAGATCAGTGCAAGCTTGTGTGGTAATTTAGCGTTGTTAAACAATCCGTATTAAAGGGAATTGTTTGTCATTCCACGTTGCAGAACAACCCAAAAATCAAAGACATCCTGACGAAGTCGAAAGGTCAGCCTCAGAAGCGCCTGTTGCACGTCTACGACCTGTGTAAAGGTAAAAACATCTGTGAGGGCGGAGAAGAGATGGACAACAAGTTCGGAGTGGAGCAGCAGGAGAACGATGAGGATCTCACTAAAGAGAAGGTGAGCTCGAACACACCCGGCCGGACCGGCCCCGTTTGTTTAACCGTCTGTCTCGTATTAAAGTTTTTTTATTATAATATATATATTTTTAATGAATCAGGGTCACGGTGGATGTGGGCGGTATCAGCCCCGTATCCGGCGCTCAGGCCTGGAGCTGTACGCCGAGTGGAAGCACGTGAACGAAGACTCTCAGGAGAAGAAGATCCTCCTCAGCCCCGAACGTGTGCACGAGATTTTCAAACGCATCTCAGACGAAGAGGATCACATCCTTGGTATGGATCCCAAGTTCTCCCGGCCCGAGTGGATGATCGTCACCGTGCTGCCGGTGCCGCCTCTCGCCGTGAGACCGGCCGTGGTCATGCAGGGCTCGGCCAGGAATCAGGTGAGTCTCGGTGATTAGACTTAAGTTTCAGAAACGGTAAGGTCTGTGTGTACGGTTATTTCACCCTAGCGAAACGCTTATCGCAGTAGTTCAGTCTTTTAAAAGTCTGATAAAGTTGAATTTAATTGTTGATATTAAGTTATTAAAAAAAGCTAAAGGACTTTTTACTTCATTCATTATTTGAGAAATTACTGTAAGCCATAGACAATTCAAAATTTTGATTTGGGCGAGTGGGGGGGGCGGGTAGTTATTTTAATTAATAATAATCTGTCCAGTGAGCTTAATTATACTCATGTTACTGAAATGTGACCATATTTGACACTTTAACCCTTAGAGCTCAGAGCAGTTTAGGTTTTTTTTTTTTTTTTTTTTTTTTTTGGTGTTATTGTGTTTTAATGATTACATCAAGTCTTGGATATTGTGTAATATATAATGTCCTAGATTCCCGTTTTGTTTTATTCCCCAGAACAACCGAGGCAATATGAAGAGAGAATTATTTAATTTTAACCAACTATGTAAACGTCATTGTGTAAAAACTAACTCAGATTTTAAAATGGTCACATGCACAAATGAAACCTTATATCCTGATTAAAAGTATAAAACACTTATTCCTCAACAAATACAAATTTAATATGAGCTCTAACAAAAACAATAGTTCTATATAGCAGGATATTTATATAGCAGGCTATATAGCACACACCAATCTTGTTTACATTTTACAAACACTCTTATTAATAAATATAACAAAACAACAAAGTAAAAAATTCTCAAACAATATCGTCTAGGCAGAATTTGATTAGACTTTTTTTTTAATGAATTGAAGTGAACACACATTCAATCTTGTTTACGTTATTAAACTTTTATACCAAAACAGCGAAGTAAAATGTAATTCAAACACACACTGGTGTTTTTTTTTTTTTTTTTTGAGCCTCGTCAATGTGGTTCATCATTTTTACCAGACAGTAACACATGCATGTTTTATTTAATTTTATTATATATATATATATTTTTTTTTACCTGAGCTTGTGGTTCTTCTTCAGGACGATTTGACGCATAAGTTAGCCGACATCGTGAAAATCAACAACCAGCTCCGGCGGAACGAGCAGAGTGGTGCTGCCGCCCACGTCATCGCAGAAGACGTCAAGCTCCTGCAGTTCCACGTGGCCACCATGGTGGACAACGAGCTGCCCGGCCTGCCCCGAGTATGTAGTATAATAAAAAATAAAAATCGCTGTCAGACTGAGTGTAACGTAGAAATATCTCAAAATGGATACAAGCTTATTTAAGTTATGACTTCAACTGTTAATTTCCTAATGAATGCGCTTGGAAACGAGAACTGTAAAAGACGGCATGACTGAAATCACAATGAGCAGAAGTCCGAACCTTTCTTTCCAGGCGATGCAAAAATCCGGTCGTCCCCTCAAATCCCTCAAACAGAGGCTGAAGGGGAAAGAAGGCCGAGTGCGAGGAAACCTGATGGGGAAGCGCGTGGACTTCTCGGCCCGAACAGTCATCACGCCCGATCCTAACTTACAGATCGACCAGGTGGGCGTTCCCCGCTCCATCGCTGCTAACATGACCTTCCCGGAGATCGTCACACCATTCAACATCGACAGGTAACTCAGACTTCATGGGAAACGGTGTGTGTTTGATGTACATTTTTGACTTAAGATTAGTTAAGCTTATAGTTAATGTCGGGTAACTTGGACAAAGCTAAATTAAACGGACTGACTTTAAGCTTTTGATCAGCAAAAACAATCTGTATACTTACTGTATTGCGGTAACTCACATCTAGGGGAAACCAAAGTTCAAAAACATATAACCAAAGTTCTTGTATCCCCTTTTCAGACTCCAGGAGCTCGTACGAAGAGGGAACAGTCAGTATCCCGGAGCCAAATACATCATCCGTGATAACGGAGACCGAATTGACCTTCGGTTCCACCCGAAACCAAGTGACCTTCACCTTCAGATCGGCTATAAGGTAAAGTTATGCAGCCTTCTAGCATTAAAATTATTTAAATAGCAATTTATTCAACATATTTAAGTGTTACGTTTTTACTTTGTTTCATCAGGTGGAGAGACACATGTGCGACGGTGACATCGTCATCTTTAACAGACAGCCCACCTTGCACAAAATGTCTATGATGGGTCACAGGGTCCGAATCCTGCCTTGGTCTACGTTTCGACTCAACCTCAGGTAATTTACTTCACATGCTTTAGTGTTTCTAGAGCCATCTGCTGGCCCAACAAGTGAATTGCAACATACAAAGCACTTATAATTTTTTTCCCAGCCCGTTGGTCAGATCCCTGTATTTTGATATTGTATTTTATATATCTTACAGCTCTCATTGTTGATAAAAATGTATAGAAAGCCTTCTACTAGTTACTGCACCTTTCAATGCATAATAACCTTTCAAAACTTAAGCTTTCCATCTAGTGTGCATTAATGAAATTGATGAATAAGCAGAATAAATCTCGGATCTCCGCTCTCGTACAGCGTAACAACTCCGTACAACGCCGACTTCGACGGAGACGAGATGAACCTGCACCTGCCCCAGTCGCTCGAGACGCGAGCCGAGATCCAGGAGCTGGCCATGGTGCCGCGTATGATCGTCACACCCCAGTCCAACAGACCCGTCATGGGTATCGTGCAGGACACGCTCACCGCCGTGCGCAAGTTCACCAAGCGAGACGTCTTCCTGGAGAGGGTGCGTATCAGTCTGAATTCTTCGTGACGGATAACACGGAAATAAATTTTCCTCACTAAAAAGAGCTTTTTATAATTTCTCCGATCAGGACGAAGTGATGAACCTGTTGATGTTCCTGTCCTCCTGGGACGGCAAAGTACCGCAGCCGGCCATCTTAAAGCCACGCCCGTTGTGGACCGGCAAGCAGATCTTCAGCTTGATCATTCCAGGTCACATCAACGTGATCCGTACACACAGCACGCATCCGGATGACGAGGACAGCGGCCCGTATAAGCACATCTCTCCGGGAGACACGAAGGTGCGTCTCATCCGTTGGGCTCCGCTCTTTAATTTGGATCTTTTAAAGAACCGTTCTATATAAGTGTTGCAAGTAGAGTTCTTTCTCTGACTCTAATCTCATCTAGAGGTACCAGTGAGTTACCTTGGGTCCTGAGTCCACACAGTTAAATTTAGATCATGTAAAGGCCCACAGAGGGGGAAATATCATGGGTTTCTTATAGAGCTCTGCTAAAAAATGTTCTCTTTCATAAAGTACATGATTTTGGACGCTTGGTTATTACTTCTTCAGGGACACAGTAAAAACATTGTGTTAAGCTTAAGTCTGTGATGCAAACTACACATTGGTTGATTACATTTTTCATATTTAAAAAGTACATCTTGATCATTACAACACAGGTTATTCCAGGGTTGATTAAAAGGTTGAATTTTTCACCAATCCTCCTGAAATGATTGTACTACGTGTACGTCTTTCTAATAGGCCGTAGAATCTTAAAGATTAATTGCAAAAAAAAGTTTTATATTCTATATATTAGTCAACTGTGTTCTGATGAGCTTCTGTGACGGCACTGTTCCTTCTCTGTCGCAGGTGATCGTGGAGAACGGAGAGCTGATCATGGGCATCCTGTGTAAGAAGTCACTCGGGACCTCCGCCGGTTCCCTCGTCCACATCTCCTACCTTGAGATGGGTCATGACATCACCCGTCTCTTCTACTCCAACATTCAGACTGTCGTCAACAACTGGCTGCTCATCGAGGGTGAGGTTTCATTAGTGACGCAGCACGTGTGATCACGAATGAAGTTCAGCTCGCATAACACATTGATTTTAATAATGTTCATCAGTTGCCATTTTTATTAACAAAAAAAATTTTAAGGATTTTTTTAAAATAAATAAAATCCTGTATCATCTCTTCTCCCCCCAACACACATTTATAGGTCACTCTATTGGTATCGGTGACTCTATTGCTGATGCGAAGACTTATCTTGACATTCAGAACACCATCAAGAAGGCCAAGCAAGATGTGATAGAGGTTAGTGAGTTTTGTATATACATATTTTGTTTTTACCTCAGGACCTGATTTACGAATCCACACAGTTAAATTTAGATCATGTAAAGACCCACACAGGGGCAAACCTCATGGGTTTCATGTAGGGCTCTACTAAAAAAAAATGTTTTTCCTTGGATAAAGAACAGGATTTTGGACCATCCGTTATTAAATGTTCAGTCAACCACTAAAAACATCATATTAAGGTTAAATCTGTGACTTAGTTAATTTTTTTTGGAAGTGTAAAATACTTGCCGGACATTTACAAAGTACATCTTGGTAAATAAAATGGGTTCTTTAATGGTTGCTTTAAGGATTTTGATATTTTCACAAGGAATCGTCCTGACTATTCTACTAGTTACTTCTTCGAAATGAAGCCTTTTTAAAATATCTTTTTTTATTTTCAATTTTAATTCCTTTAGTCATAGTTTTAAAATCGTGAAATTTTGATTGTATTTGTGAAGCAGGTTTTGGAGCCCCCTGCTGGCCACTTTTTGCAATCACAAACGCACAGAGCTGCTTTTCCAGATCCGTGTCCATAGTACTACCTCGGGCTTTAAAGCTTCAGCCAAACCTAATCACCTGTGTACGTGTATTAAAAAAACAGGTAATTGAGAAAGCTCACAACAACGAACTGGAGCCCACTCCCGGTAACACTCTGAGACAGACCTTTGAAAACCAGGTGAACCGTATCCTGAATGACGCTCGAGACAAGACAGGATCTTCCGCTCAGAAGTCCCTGTCCGAGTACAACAACTTCAAATCCATGGTGGTGGCCGGGTCCAAGGGCTCCAAGATTAACATCTCACAGGTGAGACTTTGTCCATTAAGTGGACATCTTGGTCATTTTTATTTATTTTTATTTTCCACTTGAAACTACGTAAAAGTTATTGGCTTTGTTTGTCTGAGTTTAAAATATTTATTTTCTTTGTATATACACTTTGTGAAATGAGTAACGAGGCTTTTTTTTTGTTTTGTTTTTGCCCAGGTTATCGCCGTGGTGGGGCAGCAGAACGTTGAGGGTAAACGAATCCCATTCGGCTTCAAGCACCGTACTCTTCCTCACTTCATCAAAGACGATTACGGTCCTGAGAGTAGGGGGTTTGTAGAGAATTCGTACCTCGCCGGTCTGACGCCCACGGAGTTCTTTTTCCACGCCATGGGAGGAAGAGAGGGTCTTATCGATACGGCTGTGAAAACAGCCGAGACGGGTAAGGAACAAGAGCGTTCATGGAGGCTCGTGTGCGTGTAACTGAATCGAAGACCTCCATAGTGATCTCTTTGTATTTGTTTATTTTGCTCCTCTCAGGTTATATCCAGCGCCGTCTGATCAAGTCTATGGAGTCGGTTATGGTGAAATACGACGCCACAGTGAGGAACTCTATTAACCAAGTGGTACAGCTGAGATACGGAGAGGACGGCCTGGCAGGAGAGGCCGTCGAGTTCCAGAACATGGCCACACTTAAACCGTCCCACAAAGCGTTTGAGAAAAAGTGAGTAATCACATCGTTATTAGAGATGTCAATCACCAGGGGGCGCTCCACTGCATTACAATATTATCGCGATATTTTACCCAGGTGTCGATTCGATTTGTATTGCGATTCTGTAAGCATCACAATTTTATACATTTTATTTTAGTTTTTTTTTAAATAGTTTAGAGCACACTCTACAGGACTATAGAGAAATTACATTTTTCCACCTTAAAATGCAAACATGTATAAATAAAAAATGAATTGTGGAGATTGTCACAATAATTTCTCATCATGAATTGTTTCATTAAGCCTCAAATCCCATCTTTCCAAGTAATTTTTGACATTTTGACCTATTTTAATTTTTTTCTTATCAATACACCAGGTTCAGGTTTGACTGCACTAACGAGCGAGCCCTCCGGCGCACGCTACAGGAGGACGTGTTGAAGGAAGTGATGACCAACGCACACGTGCAGAGCGCTCTGGAGAAGGAGTTTGAGAAAATGAGGGAGGATCGAGAGATCCTGAGAGCCATTTTTCCCTCAGGAGACAGCAAGGTGTGTGTTTTGGTTTTAAAGTGGTAATGCTTATATGGCTTACACAGTACAGCGATAGTGATTATTAATACACGTTAATGCGTATGTAAGATCAATTAAGGTCTAACGTCGTAAATTGTGTATGACTTGATACATATTCAGGAAAATCTTACCTGAATCCAAGGGCAGGTTTTAAATTTATTCGAAGATGGAGCAAAAAAGCAACAACAAAAAAAAAAATCCTTTGAAGAAAGAAATCTTGTTGAACGACACTGTTCTATTCTTGTGTGACTGGGTTATAGGATTATTTCCTATAATTCATTTTGTCTCACTGTGTTGTAATTTCCTCCTCTCTCCTGCAGGTGGTGCTGCCGTGCAACCTGGCCCGAATGATCTGGAACGCACAGAAGATTTTCCGCATCAACCCAAGAACGCCAACAGATCTCAACCCATTAAGAGTGGTGGAGGGTGTGTAAACTTATTACACACAGTCAAGACTGTCTTTATACCCCAGCACATAGATTTATAATGATTTATGTCAAGTCTAACTTTAAAAAAAATTTTTTACTTGTATATATATATATTTTTTTTTTTTTCTTTTTTTTTTTTTCAAAATCCGTTTAGCCTAAAGGCTTAGAAATGGATTGATTTTAAGAT
>JAOTQY010000052.1:2512194-2522954 GCA_026413445.1 Dolichallabes microphthalmus
CCGGAGTACCCGGAGGAAACCCACCAAGCACGGGGAGAACATGCAAACTCCATGCACACAGAGACGGGAATCGAGCAGCCGAACTTTTACTGACTTAACATTTCGAAAGCCACCATCAATCCACCGAACAACCTAAATCCACCCCAAACGTCGTTCCCGCGGCCTACAATTACAGTCTATTCCAGTACAGTTTAAGAACAACACGAAAGCGATAAAATCCAATTAATTATATCAACACCATATGTGATGCTTTATCTGGAGATCAGACGTGTGGAGAGGAAGAAGAAGAAGGGAAAAAAAGTCGATTCTGGAAACCTCTCATTTTCGGAAATTACGCTGGATGCTGATTGGAGAGGTGAAACGACTAAGTAAAGAGGCGCGCAGACGCTTTCCTCACGCCCCATGTAATTGGAGCGTTGCTTTTTTATTTGTGTTTATTTTCGACAGTTTAATGAAGAAAACATCAGGCGCATGACTCACGAGGCCGAGATCCTTGGAGTGAGAGGGAAAAAGGAAAAAAACAACAACAGAGAAACCGCTAAGTACCCCTGCTTTTATGCCCTGTTCTTGGTGTTCTCTGGGTGGCTACACGACAGTGGTGTCTGTAAAGGAACCGCAGTTTCAGGAACTGTCCTCACGTGACCCGTGACAGGGAACACCACAGTTCCTTTAACGACGGAACTAAAGTGAAACGTTCCACTGCGGTGGCGCAGACGGCTTTATCGATGGAGGTGATGGAAGTGAGTGTGTCGAGTCAGGAGTTCCGTACGGATATAGCCCCACACACACACACACACACAGTTTACTGCACAGTTAGCCGAGCACACCGTCTGCACTCGGTGTTCCTCGGTAGATGTTCTAGGGTTCTCTCTCTCCGAAAAAGCCGTCTCATCTCTCGCGGCGTGTTCACGGGGGGCTTCCTTCACTCCTGAGCCTGTGTGAACAAAAAACACCATCAGATATCAGATCATATCTGCAGCGTGGGGAGTGTGTGAAGCACATGGAACACACACACACACTCAGTTCTCATGCCGGTTTATGTGAGCTCCTGACTTAACAGTGTTTGCTTAAAAGCGACAATTAAGTGTTTATGTGAAAGAAATAAAGCGCCGCTTACACGACGAGGTTTAACGAGAAAATAAAGGCTCGGCTTCAACTCGAGCGAGAAGCAAATTAAAGTTTAACCGAGTTTGGAGATCAGTTTTACTACTTACAGTATCTGGGATTAATTAGGAATTATGAACCAGATTCTCCAGCATTAACCAGCGAACAGCGGAGATCACCTTCTACAGTCGCCTCGCACCTCCAGCATCCAGGTCCGATTCCAGTCTCAGGATATGTGTGTGTGTGTGTGTGTGTGTGTGTGTGTGTGTGCATGGAGTTTGCATGTTCTCCGCGTGCTTGGTGGGTTTCCTCCGGCTATTCCAGTTTCCTCCCACAGTCCAAAGACATGCAGATTAGGTTAATTGGAGATTAGGCTAATTGGTGTTCCTGGTGTTCCATAATAAATACATTTAATAATTTAGCAGACACCATTATCCAGAGCGACTTTTTATTTCATTTTACATCTGTTACGTTGAGGGTTAAGGGTCTTGTTCAAGCCGGTTCGAGCCGGGAACCTTCCAGACTGTAGGACAACCACCGAGCTACCCCTGCCCTACTATGCTAATGCTAATACACTAAATACACTTAGAATAAGGGCTGCATTCATGTATAAAAGTATTTGGACATAAACAAGACGTGGGCCTTCCTTTACTCTTGTGATGTTTTCACGCTATTTAAAAAAAATGAATTTCAAACAATACCATGAGGACTAAGGCGATGGCTAGGCTACAAGCTAATAATTAGGCTAATGCTAAGACTAATGCGAAACGCAGCAGTTTAACTAGAGAAACACAACAGGAGGAAAGTGAACATAATTAGAAGCTTGTGACTGCGGTGAAGTGCATTGTGGGAATTAATTAATACAAAATATAAAGTAAAAATAAAACAAATTAACCTGCACTTTACCTTTAAAAAAAGGGGGAAATTGGGTGTTTCCATGTTCACTCTTATATTAACAGATTATTGTTTGTGTTTAAATGTTTGCTGTGGGTGTTGATTGTATATTGATCTGGCTCTGTTTTTTGTTGTTGTTGTTGTTGTTGTTGTTAAATGTCAATAAAAATATAATAAAAATAAATAAATAAATAAATAAATAAATAAATATAAAAAAAGGGGGGGGGGGAATCCCGACAGATAGGTGTTTCCGTTTATGTACACAGGCTGTGTGTGTGTGTGTGTGTGTGTGTGTGTGTTCGTTCCGCAGCGGAAAGAAAGAAAAACAGTCGGCTCAGTTGCGTCAAAACAAGAAGCGCATGCGTGATACATGATACTCGGTGCTCGTAAACCAAGACAACGCTCGTTTTCCAAGTCAAAATTCATTTAAAATCTTTGCTCGACTTGTGTAACACTCGTAAACTCGCGTTTCTCGTAATCCGAGGTCACACTGTACTTAATTTCAAACTGAAGGAACAGGATTAAAGGAAGTCTGAGTCAATCTTATCATTCTGAAGTTGATTGATGTCCTATAACAGTGTTTTCATTCATTCATTCATTCATTCATTCATTCATCGTCTATAACGCTTTATTCAATTTTTTTATTTAAAATTTTATTTGTATAGCGCAATTTTTAACAATTGTCATTGTCTCAAAGCAGCTTTACACAATCAAAAGAATTATTTAAGTTTGTATGGAATGTGAATGTGTGTATCAATCAAAAATGGTCAGTTTGTCCCGGACAATCATGTGTACAGGAGACTGGAGCCTATCCCAGGAGACTTAGGGCACGAGGCGGGGTACAAGTCCATCACACTACGGGCGAAAAGGAACGCCAATTATTGTAATCTGCATGTCTTTGGACTGTGGGAGGAAACCGGAGTACCAGGAGTGAACCCACCAAGCACGGGGAGAGAACATACAAACTCCACGCGCACAGACGCAGAAGCTCCTGATCTAAAGATCTCAGGAACAAAATAATAATACAGCATTACCTCTGACACTGGAGACTCCTTCCATACACATTAGTTGTTGTTGTTTTTTTTGTTTTGTTACACCAATACCCCCCTCCAACCGCCCCACACATGGAAACGACCCCCTGTTCGTGCTGTACGGTTATCCTGCGATGTGATTACGGACCCTATAGGGAAAAAAATATTGATATCGATAATGAATCAGCGCTTTCTGACCAATCAGAATGGAGAATTGAGTCGCTGTGTGATAAACAGCACTGATGATATTTTTCATGGTTAGACCTGTGACTCTGTTTCACCCAGTTTTCCCGACACTTGTGTTCAACAAGCGCTATAAATGTGCTACATTTAGGCCTGGTTTTCCTGTGCTGGCAGTAACACAGTCTCTCCTTCTCTCTCTCTCGCTCACACACACACACAAGTAGGGTCAAAGGGTGCTCATTTCCTGTAATTACTGCCATGTCTACACCTCTTCTCATTAAAAAAATAAATAAATAAAAAAAAAAATCTCAAAGCCGCCTTGATTGTTTTTTTTTTTTTTCTCGTTTTCTTTCCCTCTGGAGCTTTTAATATCTCCTTTGTTTAAATGGACATTTTCACGCAGCAAAATAAAGGTGACACTCCTAAGGCCAGATTTGTTAAAATCATCACGAACAGAAACGCGGCTCGGGGAGATTTATGCCGTTTTTTTCCTCGTCTCCGTCTCTCTTTCCCTGAAACGCACAGAAGCGGAGTTCGCATGTCACGCTTTGTTTCTCTTTCGGGCTCGGAGTAATGCCCGCACTGTTATCGTTGCATCGTTCTCTTGAAGTGGGCCGATTTGCGTTCACGGCTGGCGGGTTCGTGACCTCCCGAGTTAACGAGGCAGGTTTATACGTACGGTAAAGAGGCCGAGTTACAGTTACAGGGTAAAACGAAAAAGAAAGACAAAACAAGCTGCTAGTAACACACAGTACGCTCGGATTTCTTTCTTCTTCCCCCCCCCCCCTCTTTTTCATGATCAATTATATCCTGTAGAGCTGCAGATGAAGAGTCCTCGGTGAAAGCTTTAATTACGGCGAGTCTTCTCTGTCTCTCTGCGTCCGAGCCCTAACGTTCCGTGCAACCTGTAAAAATAAAAGGAAAAAGCCAACATAATCCTCAGCAGTCAGTCATCCCGCTTTTTTTTTTGTCCTCTCCTCGTGCACCCCTCCTGTTCGGTGCTGATGAACACATCCTGATGGAACCTCAACAATAATATGATCGTTGGTCCCGAGCCATCGAGCAGGAGCTAGACGGAAAAGCGTTCCTGCGTGATCTGTAAATAGCGGCGCGTCTTTTCTTCAGAAAGGTACTGCCAGCGTAAGGTATGAGCGCTAACGGCGATCCGTGCCAAACCCAAATCCAGCATAACGTTCTCCCGGGTTGGCCCATCGTGCGAGGCGTCTAGACGGTAAGCTTCATCCTGTCCTGATGCGCATTCCTCGAGCCTAAAGGAAAAGACGGTGAAAAGAGAGATATTGTAACTCGTCCTGGCGTCTGTGCGGCTCAAGCGTCCGCGTGACACATGACACATCGCTCCTGGCAGCTTCATCGAGAGAAAATCAACAAGCAAGAGCAGGGAGTTACTCGGATATGGGTCGCAGATACGCAGTGTGTGTGTGTGTGTGTGTGTGTGTGTGTGTGTGTGAGAGAGAGAGAGAGCGAGATTGAAAAAGTGATTAGTTTTAAAAATAAATAAGTAATTAAATAAACTCTTATGTCCTGATTGTTTAGTTTGTGTGGCTTGATCATGTGTGTGTGTGTGTGTGTGTGTGTGTGTGTGTTTATGCTATGTATGACGATGATGCAGAGCTCTTTTTAGGTTTGTTTTAACACACCGCCCTCTCTGACTCGAGGAAAAGCCACTTCTGATATTTGGACCAGATTTTTACAGGCCGTGAGCTTTTTTATGAAATACTTCAACCCTATCGAGGAGCTGCGGGTCCACGCCACATTACAAGAAAATAATCAAAAAACAGAAAAACGTTTTATTTTCAGGACTAAGCATGTGCCAGCACGCACACACACACACACACACACACAAACACAAACAATGTCCCATTCTTACAAAATCAAATGGGAAAACATGCGCTCTTGGACGCGTTCCTGGTCAGAGACGTGGCTCTTAAATTTGATTCAGTCGGGTTGTTCTCTTCTATCCCCTCTTTATAGACATGGGTTTTTTTTTTTCATTTTTAATTCAGTTTTTCATATTTATATCACATTTCATTAGTTATTCGATCTCAGTGACTTAAAACCAAGCATGAATGTCAATTTGTATGCAACGACATTTTAAATAAAACTCACGAAGGAAGAATTGTTTCAAGATTTGTGGATGGCGCTGGATCAGGTTCTGTTCAGGAATAGAAATCAGTCAAAGGGACAGTAGCTTAGTCAACACAGAGGAGTTTCTCCAGCTGATAGATATCATCGAGCTGATGAAAAAAAATTTTAATACCAGCCGGTATCTGATACCGGTTACTGAACAAAACTTTTTTTTTTTTTTTTGCAATTTTTATTAGTTAAGTTACGGTTTGTATCTTCAGTTTTGTTTCCAGGCCTTTTTATAACAGTTACTACAACTTTATGTTTCGTTTCACGATGTTTATTGTTTCGTTTCATGATGTACAGAACTGTATATGGTTGAAATGACAATTAAAGCCTACTTGACTGCTAATGAGTTCAACGTTTCTAGCTAGTTGTAACTCAAACATTATTGAAGCTTAGATGAGAGTACCAGTTTACATCACCAGCACGATACCAAATACGCTAAAGTTAACTTTAACAAACACTCATGTACAAGTTGGACCTTTGTCTCACTAGTGCTTGGATACCATCAAGGAAAAAAAAATCTCTCAGTACGCCTGTCATAATCAAAATGCCTTCTTCATGTCTGAAACGCTGGCCTCCCAGGAATTCCTTTAATATTCCAAATGTTTGAAAATGGTTGGAGTGAGGTCAGGACTTTACAAGGGATGTGGCAGTAACTCCCAGCTGAGTTAGTGCAATGTGCAAGTGGTGTTGGTGGATGATTTTGTCCCACAGATGGACGTGTCTCTTCTGCAACAAGTTATCCATCGATTCTCAAGGATCAGGTGTTCCACTTGCTGAATATTTACAATGTTTACAATTGTAGTGGGCTGCGAGCTACCTCAGTCAAACAGAAGAAGGTGCAAGCGGGAAGGTGAAGGAAACACAACTGGACCAGTGATAAACAAAGTAAGGTACAGTAATACAGAAGCTAGCAGTTGGCATAAAAAGATTTGCAGGAAGACCCGAAACCAGCAGGGCAATTAACTCCAGCACATTTTTCTCTTTTCTTTCACCTTACACAAAACTCCAAATGGTTTGAGGCATTTAGACAAATCAGAACTCTTCATGAGCAACATGCTATGATCAGACGAGGCTAAAATAAATCAGCTGGTCATGTTTGGAGAAAGAAGGGTGGTGTGTACGATGTTTAGGCACTGTGGAGATCCGCGAGCTGCCAGACAGTGAGCAGACAAACCATCGCGTTAGGACTCACAGTCCCGATGACTAAAACATGCCCACACACTCCACTCGGCATCTCATAAATTCCTGTCCTTCAGTCAAACATGCTACATTTGTTTGATGATGGTAGTTAGGCATGTCCTTCCAGTCAGTAACCTCAAAACACAGAGAAGGGAAGAGAGACAGAGAGAAGGAAAGAAAGAGAGAGGGAGAGCAGGAGACGAGACAGGAACATAACATCTGTACTGACTGTTTTGAAAGAGTCCTGATTTATCGTATAGTCAAATTCATATCCACTGGAAATGATTTGCGAAGATTTACTTTCAGATCTGCACTGTTTAAAAGTAGATATCTTCAGACCAGGAAATGAAAACACTACTGTAACAGGGTTGTGTGTTACTTCAGAGAGACTTAAAAACAGCAGCCTGTTAGCATCCATGTGCAGGGTTTAAAGCCAAAAATAAAAAAAATAAAAAATCCAATATGGCGTCCCACAAGGTTCTGTTTTAGGCCCGTTATTATTCTCTAATTATGGGACATGTAATTTCCAAACATAATATTAGCTTTCACTTTTTTTCATAATAATACACAATTATCCTTATCAATCTGGCTCCTTTCAGCTGCAGCACCACTATGCCGAGCGGAACGCTGTGTAAAAGCCATAAAATGCCGCCAGGATGAACAGAAACTCACATCTCTCGAGTTCTGCTAACGGAAATCCTGATGTTTGGTCCGAAGTCTTGCCGCAATAGGGTTGTTGATTGCAGCCTGTAAAACTAAACGCTACAGTTAGGAAAATCCAGATGCTGGTCTATCATTTAATGGTTTGTGTGGTGGTTTATTCTCAGTACAGATAACACTGACAGGGTTTTGTTTGTGCATGTTTGGTGCGGGTATGAGTGGATCAGCTACAGCAGGATTGTTGTAAACTTGTGGTGAATCAGTGATTTGTTGTTTGGAACAAATGTGATCAGTCATTGTTTTTTTTTCGAAACAATGGTAATCAGTTGTTGGGAACAATTTACTGTATATCGGTAATTGGTTGTTGAGAACAATGCTGATGGGAGATTGGTTGATGGAAACAATGTTGATTGATGATTAGTTATAGGGAACAATGGCGATTAGGTGTTGGAAACAATGGTGACTAGTCGTTAAGAACAATTGTGATCTGTAAATTGTTGTTGGGAACAATGGTGATCTGTGATTGGTTGTTGGGGACAATGATGATTAGTGATGATTGGTTGTTAAAAAATAATCATCAATAATTGATTTTTGGAGCAATAGTGATTAGTCATTGTTTTTATGAGAACAGTGGAGCTTAATTTTTTTGAACATTGGTGATCAGTGATTGGTTGTTTAGAACAATGTAGATCAGTGATCGAATGTTGGGAACAGTGGTAATGTTATTGGTTAACGGTAACAATGATTAAAGTTTGGTTTTAGAGAACAATGTAGACCATGGACTGGTTGTTTGTGACAGTGGTCATTAGTGATTTTTGGAAACAGCGTGGCTCAGTGATTGGTTGTTGAAAACAGTGGTGATTTGTTTATTGGCTGTTGACTTCACACATTTATAGTGAGTCAATAAAAAAGAGCATTCCACAAGGTTCTGTTTTAGGCCCCATATTGTTCTCTAATTATGGGACGTGTAATTTACAAACATAATGTTAGCTTTCACTTTTCTGCAAATAATACACAACCGTCAGGATGAATAGAAACTTTTGTCTCTCGAGCACTACTAACAGAAATCCTGATGTTTGGACCGAAGTCTTGCCGCAATAGGGTTGTTGATTGCAGCCTGTGAAACTAAACGCTACAGTTAGGAAAATTCAGATACTGGTCTATCATTTAATGGTTTGTGTGGTGGTTTATTCTCAGTACAGATAACACTGACAGGGTTTTGTTTTGCGGATATGAGTGGATCAGCTACAGCAGGATTGTTGTAAAATTGTGGTGATTAGTGGTTGAGGAAGAATGTGGATCAGTGATTGGCTGTTGTGAACAATAGTGCCTCAGTGATTGTGTGTTTTTTTTTTTAAATAATGTAGATCAGTACATAAGAGTGTTTACTAATTTTAAAGGCATTAAAACAGTATAAAATGCTCTACTGGAAATGAGCCACCATATGACGAGATTGTTTGACGAGTGGTGGTCTCATGGGGGTCCCTGTCAGTTTATGGACAGATTAGAGGGGTGCCAATAGAACTGCACATATGTAATATATATATATAAAGTTGACTTGTGTAGTATGTGTGGCTTAATAATAGCTACATGCTGTGTCATGATTTTTTTGTATATACACTGTCCAGCGGAAAAAAAGTCACCACCTGGATTTAACTAAGAAAATAGTTAAGAGTCTCCCATTGGATAATTACTGCAGTGATTAATGCAACAAGTTCAGCTGCAACAAGTTATTTAACCCTAACTGATGCAGCAAAGAAAACAACTAAGGAGATTGCTAAAAAGTACTAAAATTGGGTTAAAAACTGTACGATTAAAACCTGGACGGGTAGGGGCGAACCGTCAATTTCGAAGAATAAATGTGGTTGGAAAAAACATCCTGAATGTGAGATTACTTAAACACTTGGTGATATCAAATCGGTAGAACTCATGGCTACTGTATGTTTAATAGTGAAAGTAAGAGCATTTCCACACAAACACATTGTGAAGAGAACTCAACGGATTGGGACTAAACAGCTGTGTAGCCTTAAGAAAAACACTCATCCGTGACCCTAATCAGAAAAAAAGGCTTCAGCTTGCTAGGGAGCATAAAGATTGGACTTTGGAGCGATGGAAAAAAGCTCATGTGGTCTGATGAGTCCAGATTGAGTCGATATTCCAGAGTGATGAGCATGTCAGAGTAAGAAGGAAAGCGCATGAAGCGATGCACCCATCATGCACAGTGTCCATGTGTTATGATCTGGGGTTGCTTCAGTTGCTCAGGTCTAGACTCAGCAACATTATGTGACAGCTGATGACCTGAATGTACTGAATCTCCTGGTTATCCACATAAACTATGGAGTTTTTCTTCTGCCCTGGTGGCACTGCCATATTAAAAAGATGCGAGGATTCATCAGGATCAGATTGTGAAAGAATGGATCAGGGAGCATGAGACATCATTTTCACGCATGGATTGACCACCACAGAGTCCAGATCTTTGGGAATGCTTAATGTTAATTTCTCTTCAAGATTTTCAACACGACTCTGGATGGAAATAAACGTTGTGACGTTGCAAAAACTAATTGAAATCATTCCACGGTCGTAATCAAAGCCAAAGGCAATCCAGTGAAATGTTAGACTGTGTGACTTTTTAAAAATTTTGGCCTGGCAGTGTGTATCAGAGTCAGTTCATCACGGGTTCTATGTGGAGTTTTCGGTTACTGCATGTTTATTACATTATGCTTTGGCGAAGCAGGGACACTCTGCGACACTCAGTACACATAAAGCCACAGGGTAAAACAGGATCCCTGCCATGATGATGTTTATTTTAAGTGGAGAATGGAGCACAGCCATGTGGAGATGCTTCTACTTCTGCCTAGGCTTATACTGTTTGGGCATTATCTCCACTATATTTTTAATACTGTAACCTGCTCATCTCGTCACAGTTAAGGTCATGCTCTCAGTTTTTTTTTCGGGTTGTGCTGCTGTGCGTTTCGAAAGGAAATGGTGTTTGTGCACAACAGCGGTAAGCGGCTTTATGAGCAGCTTTCAAAAATGAACAGGAATATCACAGCAAGCACAACAGCATGTGCAGCGGTGTGTTTACATGATACTCCAGATGCTTATGTGTCTCTCCCTGCATGAACACGGCATGTGAGCCAGGTGTGTGTGTGTGTGTGTGTGTGTGTGTGTGTGAGAGAGAGAGAGAGAGAGAGAGAGAGTTAAATTGAATCAAAAGAGTCAAAAGAGACATCGACAAAGAGATACCAGAGAGAAGCAACGTGAGAGAAATAAGGAGAGGGCAAGAAAAGAAAAGAAAAAAGAAACTAAGAAAGAGATGAAGATACAGAACGACAGAGAAGGAAATAAAGAGAGATAGACACAGAGACAGAATAAGAACAAAATAAAAAGAGACAGATATATACAGTGGTGTGAAAAACTATTTGCCCCCCTCCTGATTTCTTATTCTTTTGCATGTTTTGTCAGGGAGAAAAAAAATCCAAACCTACATGGCCCTGTGTGAAAAAGTAATTGCCCCCTGAACCTAATAACTGGCTGGGCCACCCTTAGCAGCAA
>JAOTQY010000052.1:2600133-2611050 GCA_026413445.1 Dolichallabes microphthalmus
TAAAAAGAGTGTAACTTCTTCATTGAGAGGCAATGGAGGGTTTCAAGACAAAGAAATATCTGTAATGAGTATTTTTTTTCCCACTGTAAAATACAGAGAATGAAAGAAGATAAAAAGAAACGGATGATAAATGATGACATTTTAGCTTGAGCGTCGGCTCGGTTTATATTGGAACAATACAGATTACATTTTAACCTGAAGTAGATTAAATGCATTGATTTAATCCAGTCCGACCTCATAATTTTTTTTTTTTCATTAATTAACTCCAGACATTAAGAATTAAAAATCACATTTAATCACATTCCGTCAAACATCCATCCAGCAAAAAAAACACACGGTAAAATAAACAAAAACCTCACCTTCTGTTTCTCTTCATTAAACTGCTGTTAAACTGATATTACTGTAGATTACAATCCTACTTTACTTATTTCAAGTTAAACTCTTGAAATGAGACACAGAATAGATTGAGTGGTCTTATAACAGTATATCTGAAAGAGAACAATCTCATAAAGAAGAAATATCAAACACCCTTTATATCTCCGTCCAATAAATCTTTACTTGCTTAGATATTTTCTTAACTTTCTTAAAAACTGTATTACTGTTAGCTATGTCGAATAAAATGAAAGGAGGAAAAAAAAAAAAAGTCCACGAAATAAAACCACATCATGGCATCACTGGTGTTTGTATTTTAAAATTGACGACTCAAACATGGTGGAATAACAACATTACGTCCAGCTCTCGGGGGTTAATCCCAGGTTCACGTGATTTCAGGACATTAGGCTGGGTTTAAATTCAAAATGAAAGTAACACAAAACTTGGAAATAATCCTGGTATGTTCTTAAAATATAACGTACTTATCAACAGCGCTGTTGAATCCTGGATTCTGATTGGTCAGTAGCTGGTGATATATTCTCTACTGTATAACAGCAGCTCTGAAGGTAGAGCAGGGATATATCAATGCACTCGTTCTGATATGTTATTGTTTCTATAGCAACAGACCTGTATTGCATTGCGGATGGTAATTTTTTTTCTTTGTAATGTTTTATTGACACCAGTTTAAAATAGGCTGAATTAAAATGACAAACCAAGGAACCTTTTTTTTTTTTAAAGGAGCCTCAAATGTTAGGGCTAAAAAAAAAACCTTTTTTTTTGTTAATTGTTGGAAAAATAAAATAAAATTTACTCGTTGACGATCCACAGTAATGACCACATTTATGCTGTACAGGTTTTAGTTCTGATTGGTTTGGAGTTGAGATGCACATTCGAGCTTCACCAACAATAAATATGTCTACTTTCAACTCCTTTATTCCACCACACACTTGCATCATGCTGTGAATTTACATACATCTAGACAAATTAAACAAAGAAAACAATAGTACAATTTGGGCCTAAAACCCGTCTCCGTATAAGGACAGAGGTGTGGAGAACCAATCGGAGATCCTGAAGAAGTGCACAATAAGAAGTATCATGTGCTCAGTGGAACTTTGCATAGAATTTGCATAAAAACCTTTGTGCTTTGTTTATAGCGAGCATGTCTTTGGTGCTACATGTGTACATCTACATTACGTCCTACAGTACTGTATGTTCAAATGAGTTTAGGAATCTAAAAAAGCAAGAAAACAAAGTGGAAGTGATTAGATTGAACAACATGCAGCGCTTTAGTGTTAATATGATGAACACATGATTATGACCTTAAAAAAAAAAACGATGTTAAGATTCTTACTGAGGCTTGAAGAAGGGACAGGAGGGCTTATGTAACTTTGAACTGATTTAATAATTACCATTTCAAAAAGGTCTGCTTTTGCAAAAAGGTACAAAACAATCTGGAGCTTGGCGTTTACTCTGCTTCGAATGGAATATACGAAGTTAAGGTGAAACTTACACTTATAATAATATACTAGCAATTGGTACATAAATATTTTAGGTGCAAAAACTTCAAGCTTGAGTTATTATGCTGATGGTAATGTAATATTTCTGATTTTAAATTGAAAGTCATGCAAATGGAGACTGAAAAACAACCTAGATGTGAGTACAGTAATGCAGGACAGATATAACATTTGTATATTTTTAGCTTGATGAAATTTGAATGAGTGGGCTAATTGCATAGTTCTGTTTCTAGGTGTTGACGTATTTGTAATGATTATAATAGTATTTAATTAAACACAATTAATCACAAGGTTTAAACTGCAATAGTGGTTTTGAAAGTGTTGTCCAATAAATGACATACATTTTTTTTTTTAGATTTATTTCACCCTAAACTCTTAATACAGTCAGTGTAAAACTGATTTAGAGTTCCAGGGGCTACAAAACCGCAGCTGAACTCAAAACTAGCGAGCTGTAACTATCTGTATGAGTGGGCGTGTCCTAGGTGTTGTCCAGTGGTTAATGACACTAACTGTGGGTCTCAGCGTGGACGAGAGTAGGTCTGTACGGTCCGCAGTACTGAGGAGAGAGCAGCTGCCTGACAAAACCCACATTCACACCCAGAGTCACAGAAGCACTTTCAGTAAGAAACACACATCTGATAATAACGTTATGTAACGTCTTAAACACGCCGTCCCTGCACTAATCACTTCTAAGTCGCTCTGAATCTCCTCTGAACCGTCCGTGTTCGTTCCGTTCACGTCTAACGCTTAGCTACAAAGCTAACTAGCTTCTAACACAAGGCTGAATCCCAAATCCCTCTCTAACCGCTGATCAAGGGCACTACTTGATGTGTGGAACAAGGGATTGTACACCCTACATAGCGCACTAGCCTCATATTTATTTGGGATTTAAGCCCAGACCCCGAAAGTTAAATAGGTGATATGGTAAAGTGTAATAAGTGGAAATATAAAGTAAATCTGCTAAGTTTCTCAGGACTGTCCACCACCTCCATGGTTCATTCTCCTCACCTTTGGCTACAGAGTACCGCTAAGAGCTAAAAACTACTTTCACCCGTGTTAATTAACTGTTGCTCGCTAAGCTGCTGTAGTTCTCAGTTCCGTCAGTCGCGGTTAGTTATTTCCGCCAGGCACTGAAAGATACGTGTTGGCGGAGCAAAAAAAAAAGGTTAAATAAAGAAACCAATCATAATCTATTGATAAAAAAAAAGGTGTTTGTGGAACTGTTGTATAAAATCAATGGCTGTGATATCTGCAGTACTCTGGCTGTGCCCTCGTAACACCATCACTACAGTAGATTTGTATAATCTGGTGTAATATTTCTAACATAACGTTCCAGAACCTGCAGACCTTTAGTGAATGTAACTGCAACCCGTGCTAGCTAGCTAATGTAAAAACAATTATTAAGAAAATAATAATAATAAATCCCAGTTGTTATGGTCACAATTATTATTTTTTTTTATACATTCTGGCTTATGAGCTACTTTACTAGCATTCTAGCTAGGTTTATGTTCATGACCGAGATATGAGCCTTCTGCGATACTAGAAGGTGATGCAGCTAAATTAATTATGCATATGAATTAAAAGCTGCTTTAAATGAGATTTTTGGAATATGGTGTAAATATTTATAAGGTAATATTCTAGTCATTAGGCTACAGTTATGCTAAATCAAGGAAAATTAATTTTGATCTTCCATCTTCTACGTAACGATATTAATGAATTTATGAACAATGTTAATAATAATTAAAATTTGTGTGGGAAATTCATATCTAAAATAGATTTGTGCTTCTTGGGCATTTAAGGAATAAAATAAACTTTTAGTGGAAGTTTTTTTTTTTACGGTTTAACGCCATAGACATGTGTACCTGTAATAAGAGTTTAGCTGTTACGCCTTCTGTAAATGTGTCGACACAGAAATAATAATTTTTCAAAGAAGAAAATGGAAAATGTGTAATATTTATAAATATAAAACCATCACCTGCTTGCAGTCTAGAACATCTGAAGAACGCTGCTCTAGAAAAGTCAGGATATTGCTTTTGTTCATAAAAAAGTGCACAATCCCCCCAAATTATTCAAATATATTACCTTTCGAGTTAAATATAACATGAGAGATCGTTCTTCGGTGTTGTCTTGTTTTAAAAAAAATTATAATTTTAAAAAATCATGATTTAAGACTTCCCAAAAATCACAAAAATATAGTCAGCCCACACAGGAATAAAAAAAATTAAAACTCCCCCCTTTGGTGTGTATAAATTAAAAGTTAAAATCACACCGCCCGACCGGCTGTCAAGTAAACACACACTTCGACAGCTGCTGTTAAACGATCCTGTGTTTAACGACGTTTCGAGTGTAATTAGACACTTCGCTCCAAGTCCGTCCATGCCAACCAAGTACACACCAAAGCAAAACTAAAATTCCTTCTTTTAGCGTCCCAATAAAAGCATCAGAGAGCTGTTAAAATGTCCCAATAGAAAAAAAAACAAAACAAAACAAAAAACCCTCCCCATCACCAGATTTAGGCTAAACGAAAGCTCGGCCAGCATTCACTCCGCGCAGAAACAGCTTCCCTTTTTCCGTCCTCTTTATTTTTAAAGTTTTTTTCTTTTTTTTCCAGTCCCGTGTGCCGGCGTGTGGCGTTCTCTCAGGAGTGCGTCCAGCTGACTGGAACCCAGTGCGTCTCCGTCTCCACCTTCCTCAGAGCCTGTTTGAGCTCGCCGAACGCTCGCGCCAGCTCGTCGTTCACGATCACCAGGTCGAACAGATGCCCGTACTGGTTCTCCATCAGCTGAGCCGTGTTGATCATCTCCTGGAAGACTTCGTCCTGACCGAGAGACGGGGAACCACAAGCACAAGCTGGTCAATGAATAGAACGTTACCGTCTACATGAGTTCAGAGACATTTAAAGGAACGCACCAGGACCTGACCTGATCAAAGCAAGAGCACCGAAAGTGCAGTTTAGAACTTGTCGCACTGCAAAAAAAAAAAAAAAAAGAGATCTTAGCAAGTTAAGATATCTTGAATATGGTTTCATTTGTCTCCACTTTCTTAAAATAAGATTACAACAAACCAATTGCAGTATTATTAATCTTATTCCTAGTCAAATTGTACTAAGAAAATTTTAAGCAAAAATTTAAGCAAACTCCCCCCCCCGAAACAAACAAAACAATCTGATAGTTTAGCCAGATTCGCAAATATCCCACTTGCTAAGATGCTAATATTTTTTGCAGTGCAAATTACCCATAATCCACCAGGCTTATGAAACATGTTTAATGGTCCACATTAAATCTGTACATCAACTGCACCTCATCAGGAAAGTAACATCTTTGTGCATCAAGTTTCAACATTCACCGAGTTAGGTTTATTCATGCATATTTGCGAAGATGTGACACAATTAAGCTATAATAAATATCGCATCAGGATACTAGAGGCATCTTTGGACCGGTTAACGGGATACTGTGAAGTTTTCTGCGTAACTAGGTGTAACTAGGTCATCTTCATCAGGACAAAGGAGTTTATACTTCTTTCCAGTTTACATGACAAGCTGCACCTCTTTATCGTATAAACTTTTAGACAGAATGAAAGAGAGGCGTGTGTCGAGTGTTTACAGCTGCCTTAACATAAATGAGAATTTGCTTGTCTCATGGATGTTACACAACATTAAAGGGGATGTATTATACAAAATTCCCTTTTTAGACATTCAGACGGGTCTCCAGTCTGCTGGTCTCTGGAGGGGGCGTGACTCAGCAGCAGCTCATTTACATAGACACTGAAACGAGGTATTTGGAGGAGGAGTGAAATAAAGAAACGCACAAAAACACACACTTTCTGGAAACTCTTGAGACCTGCGTTAACTCGTGTATTAGAAATACCTTAAAATATGGGACGTTTAAATGGATGGATGGATGGATGGTTCCGTCTACGTGCTGCTTGGCACATCAGGCAACGGATATACATCCGCTGTTTCCGTGGCAGTTATTTACAGGGCCGGGTTTGCCAGCTTGACGCCCGATTGTATCTGAGTACTTGAGGTGAAGGACCTTGCTCAAGAGGTCTAGCAGTGGCAACCTGACTGTGTGAGGACTCGAACCAGGGATCTCCTGGTCCACAGTCCAACACCTTAACCACAGAGCCACGCCTGCCCTCTAAATGTAACAATAAAATTATTATATAACAAATACATCACTAAACAAATAAAGACTATTATAAGAAACGGTTTTGATAGTGGTATTGATTGTTGTTGGTCTTTCGGCTACTCCCGGCAAGGGGTCGCACCACAGTGGAGCTTCACAAGCTCGACACAGGTTTTGCCCCAGATGCTCTTTCTGATGCAACACTCCTATTTTATCCGGGCTTGGGACCGGCACTGCATCCAGTGGCTGGGATTTGGACATTGGGTGGGAATCGAACCTGGGCCTCACGCATGGCAGGCGAGAACCAATGCCCTTGTTAGTTATTAACCTCATACTTTGCCTAATGTACTGTTTTACCCATTGTCTTAGCTTTTTCTGCTATGATTAAGGAATAGCTTAGAAGTTTTGCATTAAGAGGAATAAGACAGTACATCTTCCTCCCCTCCCCCCCCCCCCAACAGGGAGAAGTCTGAATTATGGTGCGACTAAAGATTCCAGGACAAGCAGAGGTTTAATAATATAATTTTGCCTAGAACACATCACCGTGTACATTTTACATCAAACCAATTTAATACCAAAGCTAATTCAGGGTCAGGACCTGCAGCGCGTCCCATTACACGGCCGTCTCCGATCCTGGATTAAAAAAAAAAAAAAAAACGTTGCTTAAAAGGCAGAAATGCACAAAAAAAAAAAAATAAAAAATGAAAGGCTAACGGTGGTGTTTAATGCTTTAGTGAAGTGGCTCCTGTTATAGTCTGAGGTCTGGATGGATGCGAACCGGTTGAAGTGAGCACTGCTGGAAAATGACGAGGCTCACCACACTTTTTACGGCGTTGCACATCTGAATGCATAATGGACTCAAAACCACATTAGACGATTAGCAACCCAGACGCATAAAATATACCATCCTGCTCAGCCCCAAAGCCTATACAAACATAACGCTGGGGAACGATTCCAGAGCTGAAGATGAGTCTTACAGAGATATCTACACACACTTCTGGGTCATCGCTGGCCTCCAAGCCTACATGGACTTCCCTCCTCTCCAGCTCTCTGGTCCCGTGGCTCGGAGTTTTGCGTCGGTGTGACCAGGTTTTATTGTTAGTCTCCGAGGACATGGCACGGTCTGAGCAGCTTTACTGATTTAGCCCGGGTTCTTTTTTACTAGCCGAAAACCGAGCCACAGTTGAGTAAGAGATATGAGGCTACATTCTGCCAAGGAACGCGTTCAGCCAGAGAGTGGTTCGTTTTTTTTTTTTTTGCCAAGCAGTGTATTGAGGGAAAAAAAACAAAAAAACAACAAAAAGAAAAAAAACAGGTTGAATGGCTGTAAAGTAAACCAGTGGTGTGTGTGGCCAGGCCTGGACTGTAATCAGCTTTCATTCCTCTCCACTCAGCACCCTATCTCTACTTCTGGCCCTCTCATATCTCTCCCTCCCTCTTTTTATTTGGAGAGCAAATGATTAGTTTCGTCCGGGTTTTTACATATTTTTTTTTACCCCGATGTCCTTCCAATTCCAATTTTTTCCCTTGCCAATTTCAACCCCATCATCATGGTAAGAAGGCCGCAGGAGAAACTTTAGCCCGTTGTTTAGGAATCTGGAGGCATTTCCAGCTTGAGGTAAGGGGATTATACACTACAGAGCCTTTCTTATTGACTTCCTCACATCATAAATCAATCATACAGTAAGTAGAGAAAGCCCTGTCTATATATAACTTTAAAATGTGTAGCCACTCCTTACGCTCTATGTTTTCTTACAAAACACCTACGGGCTATACATTAAGCCTGATTTATGCTTCTGCGTCTGCACCGTCGACGCCATGGGTCCCAGGCACTGTAGGTCCTGTGAGTCTCCCACCCTACGCCTTAGCCTGACATGCACCTTCCCAGAAATGTCACGGCAACTGTGCAACTGCAAAGCATCGTTGACGTTGTACCTGGTCCACTTGGTGGCATTGCATTTCCGACCTTTTTCTTCTTCTACACTTCCATTTTTAAAAGTTTAATTAACATGGACCAAATCGAGGAGAGTTATTGGTCTTCGCCAGACTACGAAGACGAATTCTTGGCGAAAGATTGCTGCAAAGCCCCAGCTGAAAGACCCCTACTAACTTTAAAAACTTTACACACACATCTTCCTTTTTTCCCCCTCAAAAATAATGGACTAAAAATGTACTTATCAAGCTAATCAAAAGTCTGTAACAATGCCTGTGCCTATGGTCTTGGTCATAGTTCGAGAACAGCACCATGCAGGACGGATGAGCTCTACAGAGGGTGGTTCGATCAGCTGAGCGCATCATCATCTACACCGAGCTCCCTGAACTAGACCCAATCTTCAACAAGTGGTACGGGACCAAGGTTAGGAAAGGTCAGGGGTAGCTCAGTGGTTAAGGCATTGGACTACGGCTCAGAAGGTCCGCGGTTCAAATCTCACGACCACTAAGTTGTCCCTGTTGCGCCCTTGAACAAGGCCCCTTAACTCTCACATGTATAATGAGATAAAATGTAAGTCGCTCTGGATAAGGGCATCTGCCTAAATGTAAGATGGTGAAGGACCTCAGTCACCCCAACGGTGGACTGTTCTCTCTGTTGTGTTCAGGAAAGAACATCAACTCCCTGAAGGCCAAAGTGACTGAGGAGGACCTTCTTCCTCCATCACATAGGACTCAACCAATTGGACTTGCCTTTGTTTCCTTCACACCTGTATTGGAGCAACATTTTCTCCAATACAGCACCATTTGCAACATGACTCACATGGACTATTTTACCATTTCTTTAACACAGGTCTCAATCTTCCATCTGTTTCACTCCTCTTCTAATGCACCGTCTCAGGTCGGAACTTATTTTTATTTATTGAGAAATAAGGAGAACTTATGTTCAATGTTTGGACGTTGCTGAAGGCAGAAAAGCCTAACGTTCTGAAACAGTATTAGGCCAAATGCTTTTCTGTTTGACCACTTGAGAGATCAACGTTTATTATTATTTTGTTTCACTGCAAAATTATTCGCCTATTTCTAACAGTTCTCATTGTACTCCTATGTTCTGAAAAGCTCCTCGTTCGTGTCCATCATTCCATTTAATCAAACTCAAATAAAACGAAACGTTTATTTTCCGCTTCTTTTTAATATATTATCAAAAGGGAAACGATTGAAACAAATAACAGAGTAGCAGAAAGAAGCAGTAAAAATAAAACTACTTATATGTTTACCTGCGGAATTCTGCAGGCGGGAGCGGGACAAAACTTGAATACTGCGGCCGGGAGCCCGCGCAGGTCTCTAGCCTCAAGTACCTGCACCATCGCCACCCGGGCGCACCACATGACCGGTGTGCTTTTTAAACATGTGGCCTGGTTCATGTGGGTCTGGTTTGGTGGTTATTGTATAATTTCCCTAATACAGTGGAACCTCGGATTACGAGCATAATTCGTTCCGGAAGTGGGCTCGTATTCCAAAACACTCGTAAACCAAATTTTATTTTCCCATGGGAAATAATGGAAACTCAAATTATTCGTTCTACAGCCCAAAATACATAAAATAATGAACACAAAATATAAAGTAAAAATAAAACAAATTAACCTGCACTTTACCTTTTAAAAAAAACTCCGGACAAATTTTGGAGCATGTCAAGACTTCCAAAAAGGCCCGATTGATTGAAAAAATTTAAATAAAATACATATTTTTTAATTCTTTGAAAAGCAATAGGGCCCAAGGACTAGGGGCTTAAAAAAACCTCCAAAAGATCAGGATACGACTGTGTAACGCTGATCTACAGACTCGTCTCCTTCAGCTTCATCCAGCTCATTTCTTAAGCAGATTGCAGTTTCCTCATATATTTCCGTCCTTCCTCCATCTCTATATGATGGAAAATGGCTTTTTTTTTTATTGATCGCTATAAAGTGCACCTGCCCTCTGCGTTAAACTCATTTAAAAAGGACAGACGTGGTTCAGCAAGAGGTTCCCGTTTTTATATTCCCAAAGTCGCTTAATCCTCCGATCTCGTCTTTCTTTTCCATTCTTCTTCCATTCTTCTGCGGCTTTGCTTCACGTCACAGAGAAACAGATTTTTTATCGCTTACATTTGATGATACTTGGGGTTATGTAACGTGACGCATATTGAATGTTTAAAATAATAATAATAATAATTAAAAATGAAAGAAGGAAAGGTGACAGATGAAAAAAAATGACATCAGTGTTATAGGAGCGGTTGTTGTGAGAGTATGAGAAGAGGGAACAATGCAGCGGGAGTCTGGAGACGGTGGAACAATGAGAGGCCTGTTTTCTCCGAGTGACGCGCTCGCTGCTTTATTGCTCTAACAGACCGGGCGAAGGTATTTCTCTGGGAAAGGGATAGAGTGCAGGACAGGATCGAATCCGCCGAACACTCGCATCAAACAAGGTTTGTCTTTCATTCCCGTCAGAAGATGGATGTGCACGAACTTAACGCCGTCAGCCGCGGTGATCTGCGAGATCTCCACGGAGAGAACGTTCCTCTGGTGCGCGCGCTCCTGCAGACTGTGTATGTTTCAGGCAGGGTGTGTGTGTGTGTGTGTGTGTGTGTGTGTGTGTGTGTTTTGCTGCAGTAAAACCAGGACACGCAGCTGTTTTATTGATGGTCAAAGCTAGTTTACACTGTGATAGCACGCGAGCACACCTGCGTTGTTAGCAGGGTTTAATGTGAAGTCACGGGTGTCTCACGGCAACCAGGGTGGGGCTCAGGTGAAGGAGCCGCTCTAGGTGGAAGACAATTATTTATTCACACATGCTCACACACGCGCGCACTTATAAGCCAGCGAATTGTGTTTAGGTGTTAAGTGCTTTAATGTGTCTCAAAGTAATGCAACCATGGGGGGGCGCAATCCAGTGTCTTCTTGTGCCAGTCCCAAGTCTGGATAAATGCAGAGGGTTGT
>JAOTQY010000052.1:2715953-2729133 GCA_026413445.1 Dolichallabes microphthalmus
GGAGGTGTAGCTGTGGGCTGTAGGTGTAGCTGTGGGCTGTAGGGTGTAGCTGTGGGCTGTAGGGTGGGCTGTAGGGTGTAGCTGTGGGCAGTAGGTGTAGCTGTGGGCAGTAGGTGTAGCTGTGGGCAGTAGGTGTAGCTGTGGGCTGTAGGTGTAGCTGTGGGCTGTAGGTGTGGGCTGTAGGTGAAGCTGTGGGCTGTAGGTGTAGCTGTGGGCTGTAGGTGTAGCTGTGGGCTGTACGTGTAGCTGTGGGCTGTACGTGTGGGCTGTAGGGTGTAGCTGTGGGCTGTAGGGTGTAGCTGTGGGCTGTACGTGTGGGCTGTAGGTGTAGCTGTGGGCTGTAGGGTGTAGCTGTGGGCTGTACGTGTGGGCTGTAGGGTGTAGCTGTGGGCTGTAGGGTGTAGCTGTGGGCAGTAGGGTGTAGCTGTGGGCTGTAGGTGTGGGCTGTAGGGTGTAGCTGTGGGCTGTAGGTGTGGGCTGTAGGGTGTAGCTGTGGGCAGTAGGTGTAGCCGTGTGCTGCGTCACGCGCCTACATTCTCATGTCCGTGTCTTCTCTCTGCTCCAGTGCGAGAGCGAGCCTGCCTCGGTTCCCGTGGCGATGACCTTCCTGGAGAATCATGGGAAAAACATCCAGCTGTCCAATCAGAATCTGACGGCCACCCGGGTGTCGAGTTATAACCAGGGCCTGCTGGTCACCGCGCACACGCTGCCCCGCCAGCAGCTCTTCCAGGTCAGTGGGGGGCAAAACTTTACCTTAAATCCTAATAATTAGGGGTCTGTGTTAAGTTAAGCGAACCCTCATCGTGTGTGAATGTGAGACACGAACCATCTTCTGTCCTCGTGTCCAGTTCCAGATAGACAGGTTAAACACGTCGTGGACGTCGTCTCTGTCCCTGGGTGTGATCGGACACTCTCCCGACCGCCTCAACTTCCCCTCCACGGCCTGCTGCCTTAAACGCTCCGTCTGGCTGCTGCAGCGAGACTCCGTCTTCCACAACGCACTCAAGGTCATCTGTCTCTCCTTTCATGTCTTCTGTCTCTGTTTTGTCTCTCCTTCTTTCTTTCTTTTTTTCTTTTTTTGTCTTACTTTCTCCTTCCATGTCTGTTTATTTCTCTCCCATGTTTTCTGCCTGTCCTCTCTCTCTCTCTCTCTCTCCGTCAGTCTGTCTCTTGTCTTCTTTTTGTGATTCATCCATCTCGCTCCCTTTCTCTTTCTCTCTCTCTCTCTCGCTCTGTCTCGCTTGATCTCACAATGTCCATCTCTTTCTGTCTCTGTGTGTCTCTGCTCGATCCGTCTTCCGTTTTCTTTCTGTTTGTGTTGTGATCTGTCTGTTTATTTACATATCTTCCAGTTAAAAATTTTCTCTCTCTCTCTCTCCCCCTTGTCCTCCTCAGATCTGTGAGAACTATGGACCGAATTTGGACACGTGTCCTGAGGGGACGGTGCTGGGTCTGCTGGTGGACGCGAACAGCTGTCTCCACCTCTACGTGAACGGGATGGATCAGGGTGTAGCGGTGCAGGACATCCCGAACCCCTGCTACCCGCTAATCGACCTGTATGGGCAGTGTGAACAGGTCTGTACACACACACGTACACACACACACACACACACACGATAATTAGTCCATTAGCTGCAGTATCTACACACAGTCCCCTAAGGTCATTCCCTCGTACCCTTCACTTATAGACGTCCTGTCTCCTCAGGTTACCATAGTGACCAGCCGCGTGGAGACGGTGGGCGCGGAGAGCGGAGAAGTGCGCTGCCAGGGTGACATGGAGAAGGCCGACATGGTGGACGGTGAGTGGACGTGTCCCCGTGTCTTGATGCTTTGCCGATTTATTTACTTTATTGTTGTTTTTTATATATATATATATTGAGCTCATCTATCGGCTAGAGATGGGAGGAATTGTTTTAGTCACATGTTCACGATGCTCTTATGGTCACGGTGATTCTCATCCCTTCTTTCTTTCATTAGTTTTTTCGCTCTGTATGCGTGTTCATTCTTTATTCTTTCCTGATGGTTTTATTTTATTCATTCTTTTGCTCTTTCTATCCGTCTTATCCATCCTTTTTTACATGTTATTTATCTTACATTTACTGCCTATGGATCTATCCATCTATTTCTTAATTGTTCTCGATATCGTTTTCTTTCGATTTTAGCTTTCTTTCTCTGTCCGTATCCATCTGGTCATCCTTTACTTTTTACATTTATTTTTCTTTCCTTTATCTATCCGTTCAATGACATTTTATCTGTATAGCGCTTGTAGCGATGGATCTCCGTCTGTTTGTATCTCATTTTTCCTTTCTTTCTTTACAATCGTTGTTCTATATTGTTGTTTTCTGATGTGTTGTAGTTTTTGATCTTTCTGTTCGAGATCGTGTCGCTGTAATCAGACTCGGGAATCGAATTCCATATCAGTCATGTTGTCACGATGCACTATGACGCTGTGTGTGTGTGTGTGTGTGTGTGTGTGTGTGTGTGTGTGTGTGTGTGAGAGACCGCTGTGTTCACTCCGTCGTTATTCTGCAGTGGTTTTAGTCTGTAGCTGCGTTTCCTGACACAGGTGTGTGTGTGTGTACTGTGTGTTTCAGGAATAAAGGAGAGTGTGTGCTGGACGCCTCCTCCTGAGGTGAACCCCAATAAGACGTGCGAGTACCAGGCGCTCTGCTCCAGGTTTAAGGAGCTGCTCACACTGCCTGGTCTGTCCTTCATTCCTCATCTCCTCTGTCTCCTGTACACCGGCTTCATCCTCTAACGTCCTCCCTCTCTCTCTCTCTCTCTCTCTCTCAGACGCGTACTTTAATGAGGATGTGAAGTATAACCTGTGTTACTGCGAGTCCTGCCACAAGCTGCGAGGTGACGAGGCGTACTACAAGCGCGGAGAGCCGCCCCGAGACTACGCTCTGCCCTTCGGCTGGTGTCGCTTCGCCCTGCGGTCAGTCAACACACACACACATACACTAATACACACACGCAGGTAACTCACGTGCTTTCTTTCTCTCTATCTTTCCAACCAAATATAAAAGTATTGGCACACCCTGTATGTCTTCTACTTTCCTGCTGTCTTTATTTATTTTTCTCTCTTTCTTTCTCTCTTTCTTTCTCTGTTCTCGTGTGTTTTGTCGCGACTCTCTCCGAGTCTCGGCGCCGATTGACGTATAATCACGTGACTTACAGGATGAAGCCGCACTGCGACGTGGCCAACACCTATAAGAAGTGGCACATCGCGTACCACGGGACGAGTGTGGGTTCTCTCCGCCGCACGCTGGACCACAGCCAACTTCTGCCAGGTTGGTGTATACACACACACACACACACACACACACACACACACACACACGCATACACATGCACACCAGGTTTATGGTGAACAGGAGAGGAATGAGCGCTGTTTCCGTTCTTCTTCAGCAGACACGTCGTCCGTGTTCTCGCCGTCCCCGGTGAAGGTCGAAGGTCACGGCAGCTACGGTGAGCCGGAGGAGAACAGCGCCCCCGAGAGGGAGATCCCCCGCGTGCGCCTCTCCCCCACCATGCGCTACTCCGGCCTTGAGGTCTTCGCCCCTAAAGTGCAGTAAGTTCTCAGAGTCGGATTCCGCCTCACCGGTTTCAATGGATCAGTCCTTAGGCGCGATTCCAGTTTCCGGCCACATGATGGCAGTGTGGAGAAAGGGATTCACAGAGATTTAGTCCGGTGGTTCGGTATGTTTTTTGTTTTTTTTGTTTTTTTGCACCGTTTATTCGTGTCAAAGGCGTGTAAGACTCGCTTCGTCTGACCTCAGAACAAATCCGACTTACGAACGCACTCCGAGAACCACAGAATCTCCATACGGATCGGATCGGACCTGGGCGTTACGATATCGTCTCGGCTCGACCGTGTCTAGACTAGAGGCAGTCAGACCGGTGTTTACAGACACAGCGCAGTTTTTATGTCGTTTCTCCTTATATCTTTCTCTCTTTCTTTCTTTGTCTCTTTGTCAGTCTGTCAAGATTGAAAGGTGCTTAATTAATAAGATTTACATTCATATTCCCAAAGCTCAGAAATAAGTCACAAGAAAATAACAGAAGTCGATTAAAAAAAAGAGAGAGAGAGAGAGAAGGTAAACACTCTTGTACTTTGTTTCTCTTACCCTCCTTTCAGTCTTCACCTTTATTTTTCTCTCCTTCTCTTCTTCTTACTCCGTCCTTTTTGGTCTTACTGTTGTATTGTTCTGTCTTTGTCCTTCTGTCCCTCTTCCAGTCAGGGGTCATTGATTGTTTTGCTTTAACCTCCTGAGATTTAGTGTTGTTTTTGTTGTTGTTGTTTTTTCTGTAGATGTGGACTTTACTTCAGGCTGTGTGTGAAGTGGTGTGAGACCAGTGTGAGAGTCACTTGTTTATCCTCTCTCTCTCTCTGTCTGTCTGTCTGTCCTGCAGATTCCGAGACCCTCGCTCCCTGCGATGTCACCAGGTCCAGGTGGGCTTCCAGGTGTGTGTGCGTCCAGGCTCCTACAAGGTCGGGCCGCAGTCTCTGGGCCTGAGCGAGCCGCTCGACCCCCGGTTCAACAACACGGAGATGGAGTGGATCACCAAGGAGCAAGGAGGACTGCTGCTGTACGGCCTGCTCGTCCGCGTGGAGTGAGGGAGAAAGAGGAGGAGGGACGGAGAGAGAGAGAGAGAGAGAGAGAGGGCCGGCTGCAGAGAACAAAATGAAGCTTTGTGCTTTTTTTTTTTTTTTTTTTTTTTTTTTGGAGACACTTCCTGCACTTTATGTTTCGACCCCCAGTGGGGGATTCTCTCTCTCTCTCTCTCTCTCTTTCTCTCTCTCTCTCTCTCTCTCTCTCTCTCTCTCTGTTTTTCTCACTTTGTCTCTTGTCTGTTGTTCTTTTCCGTTTTCAGTATCTCTCCACCCAATCATTTTACTTTCTCTCTCTCTCTCTCTCTCACACACACACACACATTCACACCTTTCTTTCTTTTCCTCCTTTTTTCCCTCTCTCAGGGCATTTCCTTCATTATTTTTCTTTTTTCTTTTAGCATATCTATCTATCTATCTCTTTTTCTGTCTCTGGTCTCCCGCTTTCTTTGCCGTTTTCTCGCTTTTGAAGATTCCCTGCCTTTTCTCTCACTTTTGCTCTGTCCGTTTCTTTCACTCTGTCTCTCGTCACTCTCTCTTTCAGTATCTCTCTATCCATTCATTTTTCTTTCTTTTGCTTTCTCTCTCTCTTCCCTTTTCAATATCTATTTCTCACTCTTATCCCCTCTCACACTCTCTCACACACACTCTCTCACACACACACTGCCTCTTTCTTTTCTTCCTATTTTCCTCTCTCAGTGCCTTTCTTTCTTTTTCTGTATGTCCATCTCTCACTCCGTCTCTCTATGTCCCTCCGTCTCTGTTCTCTCTCTCTCTCTCTCTCTCTTTAAGAAGATCGGACTCCTCCGCTCTCGTCCTCGCAGCACAGCCCCGGATCCCTTTCTTTTGGAAAAAGGAGAAAATAAATAAACAAACAAACAAACACACACGTCGTTAAAGAGACGAATCAACAAACGGTCCTGAAGCTGCAGAGAGACTTGAGTTCCGGAGTCGGTGTGTTTGTGTTGCACTTCACACAGGAGAACAATCACGCTCTGGGTTACACACAGTGTTACAGCTCTAATACAGAACAACAACACACACACACACACACACACACACACACCTCAGACCCTCAGCTTGTGTAGAGTGGAACTGCTGTCCTGTCTGTCTTTTCTATTTCTATAATCCGCCCCCCCCCCCCCTCCCGATCATGTTGGTGCAGTGAAGCCCGAACTCGTAGCGCACCCCGATGGCCAGAACTGGAACTACAGGAGAACTGATAACCTCTCAGACCGAAAGCTAATTGTTATTTTATGTTTAACAGAAAAAAAAAAGAAAGAACAAAGTGTCCAGACGGCGCTTTTACTGTTTTACATGAGTGAGAATTAGAGATCATTTGTGCTCGTAAATATCTGCCCCCACACCAACACTTCAACCTCCCCCGCCCTTTTTTTTTTTTTTTTTTACGCTCCAGTGTTCTGAAACTGTTGAATGTGAAATCAATCAAGAAAAAAGCGAACAAATTTATTTCGCAATGTATTGTGGGAAATGAAGTTTAGGATGATTTGAGTTTACACTGGGTTTATCTTTTTTTTTTTTTATTTTTTTTTGCACAGGTTTAAGCCCTTATTTATTTTTTGTTGATGGTGTCAACTCTTTAAATTAGAGAGATTTTCTATCTCTCCCCCAAAACACATGAATATATATAAATAATATAAACTTAAAGGAACGGGAAAATTTTTTTTTACGTTGCCAAGTATAAACTACTCGAGTGGAATTTTTTTACGCTCAACTCGTCGCCAAGGGCCGTGTCTGAACGTACGCTTGCTCTAAAACTGAAATGTGAAAAAAAATACACGCACACACACACACACACACACACTCTTTCGGGGTTCGAGACGGCCCGTTTGCTGCTTTTTTTTGTTGTTGTTGTTGTTTCAGTCGTTACTTTGTATTATTTGTTTGTTTTATTTGTATTACATTACGTTGTACAGCCTGTTACATAACACTATTATTAACTTCCTGATTTGTAAGAAAATAAAAATGTGTGTATATATATATATATATAAAAACAAAAAAAAGTTACACATCATCCAAACCTGTGCCATGAAGCCTCATCCTTAAAGAGTCCGCTCAAAATTATTGGCACTCATAAGAAAATATTATATATGAGACGTGACATGCTTTCATTTCTAAGAACGAGTCTTTTATTTAACATACAAGGCAGAATTCTTATTCCTTTATCGTCATGTACACAACAAGGAGAAACACATTCCCCCCCCACCGGACGTCTAGACGTCTTACATTCCGCATCGTCGACAGTGTGAACCAGCCAGTGTTGGGGTGGGTGGATTTCAGTTGCGGTGGTTTTTCCCATTGCAGCTGTAAGAGCATCTGTGGCAGCGTGATGAATCTTCTCAGGCTGCTCGAGAAATCAATGCAAATTTATTTTAAAAAATAATAATAAATTGAGAAAGCACACGTACATAAGTATTCACAGCCTTTACCATGAAGCTCAAAATTGAGCTCAGACGCATCATCCTGTTTCCCCTTGAGATGTTTCTGCAGGGTCATTGGAGTCCCCTTGTGGTAAATTCAGAGCCTATATGGTAGAGAGTCTCATCACACCAGAGAATTTAGTTTCTCATGGTCTGAGAGTCCTTCAGATGCCTTTTGGTAAACTCCAGACGGGCTGCCATGAGCCTTTTACTAAGGAGTGGCTTCCGTCTGGCTGCTCTACCGTATGGGCCTGATTGGTGGATTGCTGCAGAGATGGTTGTCCTTCTGGAAGGTTCTCCTCTCTCCACAGGACCTCTGGAGCTCTGACAGAGTGACCATCGGGTTCTTGGTCACCTCCCTGACTGAGGCCCTTCATGGTAAAGGGTGTGAATACTTATGTACATGTGCTTTCTCAATTCCTTTTTTTTTTATTTTATAAATTTGCAAAAATCTCAAGTAAACTTTTTTCATGTTGTCATTATGGGGTGTTGTGTGTAGAATTCTGAGGGGAAAAAAATAATTTAATCCATTGTAGAATAAGGCTGTGACATAACAATGTGGAATATATATTTGATTGATAGTACAAGAAGTGCTGTAATTCCTAATCTTCCTAATAATCTGATTTGGATTTAAACCCTCTTGAATTAAAAGTATTTTTTTGTTGTTGTTCTTTCGAAGGGTGCCAATAATTTTGGATAATCTTTTAATCTAGATCTTTTTTGAATAATCTTTTTTTACAGTCTCTTATAGCTTTAAAATATACTATTTGTTTTCGTTGCAAAAATGTTGGTTTTACATCAAACAAAGAATCAAACAGGTTTTTTTTTTTTTATTATAATTTTTATTTTTCCAGTAGGAAAAAAATCAGTTTTATTGCAGACTTGCATATTACTCAAACTGTGTCCAAAATATGCTGTAACTACTGCTTAAGGCCGAGAGTATAACCGACTCTGGTTGCCGTAATCAGAATAAACACACAGAACACACACACACACACACACACACACATTCCATCATGATTCTACAAACTGAAATCTCGAACGCGGAAAAAAGGAACGTTTCCTCATCCGTGCACCCGGAGTTCTTTACTTTATTCCAGCTCCTTATTACAGGATGATAATTGTTGTAAAACTCCGGCACTTTAATTGAAAATCTCGTTAGTCGTGTCTGTAGATTAGTGCGGAAATGAAAAGCCCGACTCTTTTCATCTTTCAATTTATGAGGCACCAGGATTTCGGGATTAAAGTGAAGCTAAGTTTCGTGTGTAATCTCATCAAATGTTTCCTCACAAATCACACTGTGTACATCAGCGTATATGAGGAAATCAGCAGCAGGTTTATTTTTCTTTTTTTTTGTTTTGGGCAAGGTGAAAGCTTTAAAAATTAAATTGATTTAAAAGGAATCCACGAGGCATGGAGGTGAAAAAGATTTATAAATAGTTTCCGTACACAAAATATCAAAAGAGCTGAAAACATTAAAAGGTGCAGTTTGTAATTTTAAAAGACGCTACAATCCTGTGTCACGATGCTCCTAGAATACACTTTTAAAAAAAACTGTAATCCGCAACATTTTTATCCAACAGATTTATTTGTTTTTTTTTCGTTTTTCTTGGTTCTGAAATCGCATTTGTTCATCTAATAAATTTAATATATATATTCATACTTTAGAACAAGTCGGGCTGATGAGGGAGAAATCTGATTCGAATTTCGGCACTTGACAAACAAACAAACTGCCCCTTTAAAACTAAAAACAACAACCACCAAACAAATAAGAAATAAATAAAGGACTACCTTTTTCTTTTGACCCCTTTTTACCCTGCTTTTAATATTACTTCCCTACAAGTTCTCTTCCAAGCATCCTGTCACTAAATCTTAAGTGAAAACACATAAAAAATAAAATTAATATATACATGCATTTGCAAAGATGTACTGTACAGATGAAATAAATAATAAGTATTTGAAAAAATATAAAAAAAAAAGAGGGAGGGAGAGAGATTAACAATATAATAAATATTCTTCACAGATTCATCTCCGGAGGAGGAGGAGGATATACAAATCGCTACTTCCTGGTTCCAGGACTAATAACAATAATAATAATAATAATAACAATAATAATAATAATAAACAGGACAGAAAAAAGCACCAAGCCCTTGTGCGGCCTTGTTTTTAAATGTGCACAAAACACGTTCAAAACAAATTCTGAGACTCTGGTGAAAACCTAAAAAACAACAATATTTTGCTTCATCACTCAGGACTCAAAAAATTATAAATAGAAAAGAACTTTTCTAGTCAGGACGTCCAACGGATTCATCAATAGATCTGAAACATCTTCTGTTCCAATAACTAACTCCCTTACTAACATATGGGACACGCCGGGACACTCGGGGACACGCCGGGACACTCGGGGACACGCCGGGACACGCCGGGACACTCGGGGACACGCTGGGACAGCTGGCTTGAACTGACTGCTCGGTGTATGCACGGCGTTTTATAAACGAGGCCCTGACTCACAGACGTTCGTTAAAAGCTATTTTAAAATTAAAATCAGCCACACAGTGAACTACAGGTTCTCTATATTATAAAAGTTAAACATCAGTGCCAGTAGAAATCGTAGCTGTTTGAGAGTTTAAAAACGTAACGTGAGATTTCATTTAAACGTGAAAATGGAGACGAGTGCAGGTGATGCGAGTTCAGATCTGTCCGAACCGCAGCTGGCTGATAGAAAGAGCACGAGATCACCCCTGGAGGGCGCTACAGGTACACGTTCAAAAATGTTTTGCGATTTCTCTTTGACGTTTATATGAATAGATGGATTAAGTACATCTCATTTTCATTCAGAACTTTTTAGGCCCCCAGGCGGACGTCTGTTTCGGCGCCACGCCAGAGCCGAATGTAGGGAAGTCCTCCGCACTGCTCATGTCTGGGGCCTGGACACACACATACACACACACACACACACACACACACACACGTTTCATTAGAATGTAAACACAAACATTGTTGTTAGCGCGCACACATGTCAAACAATTATAAATGCCACAAGATCTACATTTAAGACTTCATTTCGGATTAGAAAGCACGTCCCCATGTCCTCCTGTCATCCCGGATTATATCATTACCGCTCTCTAGCTCGTTTTTGTCACAGTTCACAAATTTGCATCATAATTTTATAAATATTAGCCAATCTTGTGTTACCGTACGTTACAACCCTGTAGGGTCGCAAATTTCACAAATTTCTTTTAACTGATAGTTCGAACATTTTACAGATTAATAGTCAGTTAATTACTATTACTAATTAATAAGCCCAACTAATTTACCGAAATTATCCAAATAAAATAAGTGTAAGTAACTTGTAACCTCTTATGGTTTGTTTACAAGTTAACAGATATGTGAGCTACAGAGAAACATTAAGCAAGACAAACATTATTAGTTACATTTTTTAATTGGGTAAAACTACTCAAAAACATCACTGATGTCAGAACCAAAAGCAGAGTTTTTTTGGTTGAACTGGCACCCGGAATAATTTTACCACAAATTATAAATGGAATTAAATATTAATAAACCGGTTCTTAATTGCATAAAGAACAAAATGCTCTGGGAAGCATTTCATTCATTGCCATTAACATAACAAAACGTTTTATTCTTCTTATACCACACACACACACACACAGCTCCAAAGCGAACAATGTTTTATTAGAGAATCACATGAATGTCATCATGTTTTGGTCTATTTGATTTACGTTTCATGTCTCGGAATTTCCATTAATCTGTGGTGTGTTCGATGTAGAGGTACTGCCCGACTTACGAACACTCGAGTTACGAATTTCCGAAGATACCGGTTCAATCGCGGTGTTAGCTCACATGTGTTGCACAAAAACACACTGCAGTGCGCCAGATACCAATATTTACAATTATTTACAATACGTTCAGTGTGTATATCGTATGTGTGTGTGTGTGTGTGTGTGTGGGAGTAGTTTAAATGAGTCGGCCTCATCGGTTTCAGTGAATCAGTCCGGGAGCACGATGATGTCCTGTAAAGCTGTCCTGAGGGGGAATAATCCTAATTTGGGAAAACAGAGTTCACAGTCCAATACGGTGGAAAACAGCTCCGAGACAAAGCGGCGTCCACGATTCCCCTCATGATTTAAATGTGCAGAGACGACACTGTTAGATTTGACATGTGAGATTCATTTCCTTTTTTTTTTGGCCACATGATGGCAGTGTTGGGAAAGGGTACAGATTTAGTCGAGTAGATTGGTAGACTATATAAAGATCACCTTGTTGCCTGGAACGTTCCATGGAGCGTCTCTGACGACAAAGCCTTTAGGCGGGAATCGTCCCTCCTCGTCTCCTCCTCCTCCTCCCGCGAACCGGGACGGAGGTTTCATATAAGCAGCCAAGGTTTCCGTCTCAGTCACATTCAACATCTGGGTGATGTATACACACACACACATATAGGAACGGCAGAAATGTTTTGAACAACTCAATAACCTCTAAGTGTGGTTGCTCTATATTAGTGTCTCACACTCACGTATTCCTCTTCGAGGTTGAGGAGATGATCGATGGATTTATCAACGTTCTCTGGAAGGCCTGTGACCGTCACTTTGTCCGGGTCATCTGACCCTGGCTGAGGAAACCTGATATCTACCTGGAATAGACAGGAAATGGATCGAGAGCCTGTGATTTTTGGATTCTGCTTTTTTTGTTGTTACGAAACAGGAAGTAGTGTTGGAGTGATGGTGACTTAAGCAGGATTATATTATTTAAATAATATCAAATGATATTACTGACTCTTCCTGATGGAGAAACCCTGACACTGTAAAGATTCTGTGGCTTGCTTCATTACCATTAATAGGATTTCCTGTACTTGTATCTAAGGATGTGCATGTGGTAATGAGACGGATGGCCCACGGTACAGTAACACGCACTTTAAACTCCTCCATGAGTTTGCGGACGGCCTTGCCACGAGCTCCGATGGTGCGAGCGTGGACCCGGTGATCCAGCCGGATGTCCTCGCTCACCATCTCCTGCAGCTCTGCCACCATCTGCTCTATAGCTGCCTTGGCCTCCTCCACGTTCCGCTCGTAACCCCAGATCACTATCGTGTCCTGATGGAAAAAGAACAAAGGTGAGGGTTTTTTTTTTTTTTTCCTTCGGAGCTGGCACGACACCCCGGCGATGCGGTGGTGCTCTCCGGCTTGTACACACACCTGCTGCTCATCACTCTTGTCGGGGAACTGCACGTTGACGTCGTGATCCTTGCGGATCTGGGAGATCACGGCTCCTTTACGGCCGATGATTTTGGGGTGGTGTTTAGGTTCGACCGAGAGGGTCACCTTGTAGCTCCGTAAGGCCTGTGATCACACACTTAAAAACGTTAGGCAGACTGAACTGGACACAGTAGCTGATAAAGTAGCAGCAAGACCACTCAAGACATGACTAATATTTCAGAATAAAACCTATTTATCATATTTAAGGTTTTCTTTTTTTCCCCACATTTTACAACTAGTTGACAGCAAACAATCAAAGAAAAATACAACAAATCAAAAAATACTGCTCTTATCTCTCTCAGTTAAAATCGAAACGCCGAAAAATCTAACAACCAATACTGTACATTACCTGAATTATGAGTGCGCCCTCTTGTGGTGGCCATGTTTTATTAGCTATATCGGAATTCTAAATAAAAATTTAAGAAGGTCGGGTCAATAAGATTTTCTTTGATCCGAGATCTGAATTTCATGTTTATGTTACGGTTGAGCTCTATTTATATGCAGTCATTATAAGTCTATAAAAAAATAAGCAATTTAAAATTTCCATTTAATTTCAATAATATTGGTAATTTCCAGTAAATACTGTATGTTAAATGTGTGGACAGTTTGAACTGGATAAAATAATCTTTAAATCAGTCTTTAGTGGATCTTCATTTGCACGTTGCTGTACAGTAGATGAATGTGAAAGCACTCGGGCTCTCAGTTCAGGTATTGTACACGCCCTCGCCTCGCACCGCTGCAGACCCGTCTGCTCTAACGACCGCCGTTCTGTCTTATTAGAGATGCTCCGATCAGCATTTTTGGGGCCGATTACCGATCACCAAGATCATGATCTGCCGATCACAGAATGGCAG